>JAOSBN010059163.1:0-13956 GCA_027563595.1 Erythroxylum suave | reverse complement strand
TGTAAAGGCATTTCTAAACGCCCATGGACCACTCAAAATTACCATTTTACCCTTCCCATCGGTGATGGGATGTTACAGATATAGTGATCCCAAATCAATTCTAATAATTAAATTTTTATTTAAAATTCAAAGCAACTCTAACTAAATACAATAATTTAAATTGAACTATCGAACGTACCAATTTATGGTCATTAGCTTAACCTTACATCCTTATAGGTATCTCTAATTGTTCGAACAGAAGGAAATCACTTCCTTGTTCTTGGAGATCACTCCTCTAAGATATAGTTTGCAATGATGCCAATTGACCTTAAACATTTCCTTGTTAGCAATTTTCAGCTTACTCCATGATCGAAAATTTGAATGATGGTAAAAGGTCCACTCCAATGGGATTTTTGCTTCCCTAGAAATAGCCTCAACCTTGAATTATATAGTAGCACTATATCTCCTACCATAAATTCCTTTTGTTTAAGCTAAGAATTGTGTCATTTCTTTACCTTTTCCTTATAATGTTTGGCGTTTCATACACATTGTAACAAAACTCATTAAGTTTGTCTAGTTGCAGAAGTAATTTTTTGCCTACTTGCTTCCAATCAAAATTTAATGCTTTCATTGCCCAGTATGCTCGATATTTTAGTTTGACCGAAAAATGACAAGCTTTATTCCGATAGGTGTCTTGAAAGTAGTCCTATAAGCCCATAAGGCATCATCAAGCTTTATTTCCCAATCCTTCCTAGAGTTGTTCAACATCTTTTCCAAAATTTGTTTCAACTCTTAATTGACAACTTCCACTTTGACAGTAGTTTGCGGATGATAAGGTGTAGCAACATGATGGTGCTCTCTGTACCGTTTTAAGAAGATCAAAAGATCTGTTGCAGAAATGTGTAACTCTATCACTTATTTTCCTTCATGGCTCATTCATGGCACTCCAAACCGATTGAGGAGAGGAAAGGACTCATAAAATTGCTGCCCCATATGTTGACAACTTTCACTTCTAAAATGTGGGATAAAGGCGTCTCATCTCTTTTGGAGATGTTACCTATTCTTTTGCATCTATTGCATTATTCAACGAAAATTTGAGCAACCTTAAATAGTTGTGGCCAATAAAATCCACTTTCGAATATCTGAGATGCTGTTTTGTTAGCTCTATAATGATCAACTTATTGACCTTCAAGACATGACTTTAAGATATCCAACATTTTTTTCCTCTGGAACACATAGTTTCATTAACCTGTCAGTGTATGTTCTACATAAAATTGGCTCATCCGATAGATATCGAGTACACTCATGTAGAAATCTTTTTCTTTGTTGGTAAGATAAATCAGAAGGAAGCTTACCACTAGTAACATAGCTAGATTTTCAAGCAACATTAGGGTTTCATTAGGGAAAATTTCATTATTATCTTCACTTGGCTTGCATTTTCCTTTTTCTAGTTTTGATAAGTGGTATACCACCACATTTTTTCTCCTTTTTTATCTCTTATTTCAATATCAAATTCTTGTAAGAGTAGCACCCAAAGAATGAGTCTTGGTTTTGCATTATTTTTGTTAAAATTTTGCTTTAACGTCGCGTGATCAGTTAATACAATTACCCTTGATTCCAGGAGGTATCACTGAAATTTATCACATACATACACTACTATAAGTAATTCCTTCTCTATACTGGTGTAATTAAGTTGAGGTCCTACAATGGTCTTGCTGGCATAGTAGATCGCATGCAACCTTTTATCTTTCCTTTGGCCTAATACACAACCTATAGCTTGATCACTTACATCGCAGATAACCTTAAATGGAAGTGTCCAATCCAGTGGTGATAGAATTGGTGCTGATTTTCATGCCTCCATTATTTTGTTGAAGGTAGACATACACTTGTCATCAAAAAGAAAGGGCACATCCTTGACTAACAGGTTTGTCAAAGGTCTTTCGATTTGTGAGAAGTCTTTGATAAATCGATGGTAAAATCCTGCATCACCTAAGAATCCTCGCACACCTTTTACATTACTTAGTGGTGGGAGATTCTCTATAACTTCTATTTTTCCTCTATCCACTTCAAATCCTTGGTATGAGATTTTATACCCTAGCACTATCCCCTCTTGCGCCATAGAATGGCATTTCTCCCAATTCAGCACTAAGTGTGACTCTTCACATCTTTGAAACACTCTGTTCAAATTAGTTAAACACATTTCAAAAGAGTCTTATAAAACTGAAAAATCATCCACAAACACCTCCACTATATCTTCGATCATATCAGCAAAGGTAAACAACATACATCTTTGAAATGTAATTGGGGCATTGTATACTCTGAAAGGCATCCGTTTTTATGCGAAGGTACCACAAGGGTAGTGAACGTGGTCTTTTCTTAATCATTAGTTAGATGAAGATCTGATTGTATCCCAAATATCCATCTAAGAAGTAATAAAACGAATGACCAACCATCCTTTTTATCATCTGGTCTATGAATAAGAGAGGAAAATGAACTTTTTTAGTCACTGAGTTAAGTTTGCAATAATCTATGCACACTCTTCCTCCAGTGACCATTTATATTGAAATTACTTCTCTATGCACACTGCTAGTTTTTGAATGCTTTAAAACCTTATTCATCCGATCTTTGCCTATTCGAAGTGTTAATTTCCCTTTATGAACATCTATTATAGCTTTCCCTATATTTATAAACAATCGACCAAGGATCAGTGGACATTTTTTATTTTCTTTACAATTAAGTTACACGAAAGCTACAGGAATAATGAACTTGTCCACTTATGTTAGAACATCTTCCACTATTCCAAATAGTCTTTTAATAGATTGATCAGCCACCTAAATTATCATCGATGTTGGCTTGACCTCACTTAGCCCCGACATTTTTGAATATCGATAAAGGCAAAAGATTAATACTCGCCATTTCTTCTAATATTTCTTCTGCTTCATCTACCATCTTCCTTGTAAAGGATCCTCCTAAAGTTGCATCAATTATGCCTTTTGTATGTGGGGTTACTCTGTTATAGAATGTTTATAAAAAAATTCTTTGGTAAGTTATATTGTAGACATTTTCTTTGCAAGTGTTTGTATTGTTCTGATGCTTCATAAGTCAATTCACTGTCACCCTGCTGAAAGTTTATGATCTTTTTGAAAATCTTCATAGTCTTGGTAAGGGGAAAGTACTTGTCTAAAATGGCATGAACTAATTGGTCTCAAGCGGTGACATTAATTAGGTTGAGGGAATGGTACAAAGCTTTTGCTCTATTCCTTAAGTTAAAAGGAAAGAGTTTCATTCTTATAGCATCTTTTGACATCTGATGATAATGAAAAGTATTGCAAATTTCAAGGAAATTGATAATATGTGCACTCAAGTCTCCATTTGTTGAAGCACATTTAGGAGGGCTAGTTTGATTTCAAAGGAAGCTGCTTATATGAGTGGCCTAGATACACCTTGATTGGCTGTATTGAAGCCTAGTCTCATGAAGTCCATAAGGGTTCTCAGTTGATGCTCTTGGTTTGCTCCTCGATCCAATTCCTTGATTATTGTTTACTGAAACACCTCGACTATTGTTGTTTTTACGGTTTCTTCTTCTTCTTCACACTGAGCTCTTCTAATTGAACATTCTAAATTGTTGATGTCAAGCTCTACAATTTTAGTTATGCGACTCAAACTTCTTATAAGTCATGTGTTCATACAAGACCATAGACACACACACAAAAAGGGGAAGAATAAAAAAACTTAAAACCAACTAAAATGCCTTAGATTAAAAGAACTAAACTATTCTCCACCTTCCTCGACAACGATGCCAAAAACTTGACTGCATCATTTAAGCTTTAAAATTTATAAACCCTCAAATACAGCAAACGCAAGGGGTTGCAATTGTAGCATAAGAGGTGTCGATCCCACAACAAGGGGTATTATTATAATCCTAAAAATCTAAGGTTAAAAGGATATCAAACAAAAAATAACAGTGCAATGGAAAGGAAATACTAAACACAAAGGAATTAACAATTGATCAATAACCACACAAATTGGAAACCAATCACCGAATTTACCAATTTATGAGAAAGGGGATTTTACCTATCATTGATTCCAATCTAGCTGATCATGTGTTAATGGGTGATGGTTGTAAATGCTCCTATGGTTGATTACTCTATCTCGAGTTATAACCATTAACCCTAGTTAATAAACCCTAATTGGATTGTGAAATTTTTAATCTCTTAATTCAAAAATTATTTAAAACCCTAATTAAATTTGAAGCACTCTAATAAACTATCAGAACATCACACGGGATCTCTCCCCATACAATTAATAATATGATTTGTCATGGTTTCTATTAAATCTTCTAACACTCATTAATCCGATTTAATCATTTCAACCTTTTATTTTGTTACCGAAGTATGCAAAAACACCATCAAATCATGACATTCATCTAGTAAGCATAATCAACTAAATTATTAGGTCAAAGTAAAATCTTGAAGAAGTGTTAGAACATCATTAACATTCTACCTTCTATAATCATACAATCCATCCCAACTTAATGCATGAGAACATTTGAAACAAAAAGGAAACAAAAACTTAGAATGGACGATCTGAGAACGTAGCAGTGTAGAGAAACCTCCTAATCTAGGATGCACTTTGAGACTACTTCTTCTTCCTCTTCCCCCTCTCTTTGTGACACCCCATTAGAGTATATACCCAACCATCCAGAGGACATTCAAAACATACCCCTATGATAATGACATGTTAGAGCAATAACAATCACTTATTAAGGCATCATAAACTATATAACATTGATAAGATAAAGTTTTCCCATCTCATTTCATTCACTAGTATAAATTACATTGTAGCATTACACTTCATAAAACAAATATTTACATCATCAAAACATTTAAGATTTTACTACTATTTTTACACAAAATTCTACATGAAATCAATCGCTACATAAATACAATCTACTATTCCTCGTATGTCAGCTGACCAAACCTTTGAGTCATATCTTAATCCAAAATGTTCTTCTAGAGTGTCTTAAGAATTAGGTCTCCTCTCTAATATCTGAAAATTGACGTTGAAATTTTGATGAATTTTGCAAACTTAGTGAACGCGCCATCATTGATGAGCTCACTCATATCAAAACATAGCATCTAAAATACAAATGAAATTTCTAGTAAACCTCATCTCAACAATACATCATGAATTTCACACATTTCATATAACCTTTTCAGATTAATTCAATCCTCTTTCTCAGTCAAACATATTATCAAATGTACAAAGATATAGCATATCATAATATCATCATAATTCAGAAATTTTTACTGATAGTTGTGAATTGCATCATGTTTTAGGGTTTAATTTGTTATGTATTAAGAGTTAATTTTATTGTTTAGTATGTTTTTAGATTAGAATTGTGTTAGTTTATGTGTTTAAGTGTTTTTATCAGTTAGTATAAGTCTTTGAGCTTAAATATTATGTTTTTGAGGCACCTTGATGTGATTGTTAGAGTTTCAAGGCCAACATCGAAGAACAAAGGAATTTTGGATACTTTCGGGATAAAACCACAACCCATGATCATGGCACAATAAGCCACAATTATGACAGAAACTTATGAACCAGACCACGATCATGGACTTGTTGAATGCATTTTCTCATTAAAATGAGTGGTATTTTCCTTTAATTTTTTGCATCTAGTCATTAGGTTATATACATATTTTTCCTGCTAAATTGTTTAGTTTATCTAAATCTCCATTTATAGTGGTTCATGTTTAATTTGTAGGAAATACACTTACTTTAGTTGAAAAAGACTACAGCAATGGTTAAATGAAGTCTAACCCAGCAGTCCAGTAAAATGAAGCAAAAATGACAGTGCAATTGGAAACACAAAAACAAAGAAGCAACCAGGGGAGAAGTCCAAAACGCAGTCAGGATAGAGGCAAAACACAAACCATGTGTTTTGCATCAAAACGCAGCAGCCAAGGACAGTAAAAAAGGAAATGCTGTCGTTGGCATGGGCAGGAGAAGAACATGTAGGAATAATAAGGGCTAGGTTCTAATTGGGGGGAATTAATTTTGTCACATCTGGAATAGTGGAGGAGACACACCACAAGAAGCACAACCAGGAGAGAAGCAAAATAGTGGAGACGTTGTGCAGAAATGAAGAAGTAGTAGGAACAAGAGCCAGAGGCAACGCAGCAGAAGCGAGGCCGGCCATAAGGCAAGAACGCACAAAGCCTAACTCACGCAGAAAGATGCAACATCTAGCAACAGTGGTGGGCGTTGTTTTGAGGGAACAAAGTAGTGCAGCAGAGGTAGTGCAACGCTAGCAGTGGTGCAAAATAGGAGCTACAGGCATAAAACAGAAACCAACACCAAAATGTCACGCATCAGGAGGCAGCACCAGGAATGCAACGTAGGACAACAAACCCATTCATTTATATATTTGGTTTTTTCCCTCTATGTTGTGTTTGATTCGATTTATATGGTTTTTATCATATCATGAGTGAGTAGTTTCTCCAAAGCTTTAAGGTTGGGGCTGAAACTTTTAGCTAATTTTTATGGATTAAATCTTGGTTGATTTATGAGTATGATTTTCTTGGTTTTGATTTCTCTGTTTTGATATTAATTTTGTTGGTATTGTGTTTGGCCAACCATTACTTGACATTAGTCATTAATTGAAGAATCGATAGGTGAAAATTGATAATAGAACTACAAAATAGGGAACTTATGAATTTCAGATTTAGACGTAGACTGAATTTATGACAGAAAACTCGAGTTAGCAAAGAACTTAATGGGTTATGCTTAATTGCTAGACTACGACAGTAGATTAGGATTATTGCATAATACTCCTCTAATACCTTGAAAAAGGATTTAAGAAACTCTAGGCCCAACCTTTTATTAACAAAAATTCGCCTTATAAATTGATCCAGGTAAAGTCTATAGAAAACGCTAAAAGTGGAACCATCCTTGAAACTTACCACATTCCATTCGGATTAATCCCTAGAGACATTCACTTCTTTATTTATCATTGGTTTTATTATTTTTTTATAGTTAAATTCCTTAATTTAATTCCCCATTCTTACACAACTACTTAGTCCAATTAATTGAGTAATCCAAGCCTAGTACTTACACAATTACTCCTTATAGGACGATATTATACTATACTACTTGAGACCTGTGAACTTGCAGAGTTACATCAAGTTTCTTGGAGTCGTTGTCATGGAGTAATCCCTGAGTAATATTAGGTGGCTGATTGTTTGGTTAAATTGGACATTTTTGTTTTTGTTTTTTGTTAATAGATTTTGTTAGAGTTGATTTTTGTTTTATTTGTTCTCTTTACTGTCTACTTCTCATTTTGCATTTTCTGCACCTTGCATTTGGTTTTGTTGTGTTTTTCTTAGTCTACGCGAAGGGCCGTCAGTGCTGAAGAATTGTTGTTTCATTTTGAAATCGAGAAGAAAGTTAAGGCATTAAGGAAGGAAGCAAAAGCTAGAAAAGCATAGGCAAAAGCATCCAACGCATAACCTGTGCAGGAACACCAGATCGAACATGAATTTACTACAACTTTTCCAACAAAAGAGACACTCGAATCAGAAATGGTCGAACAGAATCAACGAACTGTGAGGGACCATGCGGTTCTAGATTTTGGGGAATTTTACCCTAACATTACAAGGCTCCCTGTGCAAGCAAATAATTTTGAGTTAAAACCTGGCCTTGTACAAATGGTGCAATAAAATCAATTTGGAGGGCACCCTACAGAAAAACCCACATATCCACCTGCAACAATTATTTGAGATTTGTCAAATGTTGAAGCACAAAGGGGTACATGAGGATGCTATAAGGCTTCGGTTGTTCCCTTTTTCTGTGAGAGATTGAGCTAAGGATTGGCTCCATTCACTACCATCCGGTTTAATCAATAATTGGCAAGAGCTGTCCAGGGCTTTTATGGCTCAGTATTTTCCACCTGGGAAAACTGCAAAGCTCATAAGTGAGCTTACCTCATTTTAGCCCAAAGAAGATGAGTCTTTGTATGAAGCATGGGAGAGGTACAAGGAGCTTCAACGCAAATGTCCACATCACGGTGTCCCAAAGTGGATGATTGTACAAATATTCTACAATGGAGTTTCTCCAGTTATACGAAGTACCGATAGATGCTACTACTGGAGGTGATTTGATAGACAAGAATGAAGACGAGGCCTTTATGTTATTGGAGAAAATCGCCTACAACAATTATCAATGGAATCATGATCGAAAAGAGGTTAAGCAAGAAGGGAAGAGACCTCAAGGATTCTTCAAATTGGATGCCTTTACTTTGCTGAATTTGAAATTTGAAGCTCTTTCAAGGAAGGTGGATAGGTTTACCGTAGGTGACGCGAGCAATGTGAATGCCTTATAGGATAAAGATTTTAGGTCAAGTATGGGTACAAAATTTCAGAACATTGGACAATAATTTGAGGCTGAACATATGAATTTTGTGGGAAATTATGGGCAGAAAAATCAAGGTGGAGCTTTCTCAAACACCTATAACCCTGAATGGTGGAACCACCTAAATTTCTCATGGTCTCAACAACCTAAGCCGCCCCAAAGTTTCCCTAACCAAAATCATTACCCACAATATCAACCGCATTACTAACAAACCCAACAATAACAAAACTGTGTCCCTCCAGGTTTCTCAAACTTGAGACAACAAGCCCAGCCACCTAAACCTAAGTCTAACCTTGAATCAATGATGGAAACCTTTATGCAGAAGCAAGGAGACTTGATCTAGCAACTTACTACCCGAATGGACCAATTGACGGTCCATAATAAGATGCTTGAGAGTCAGATTGCACAGCAAGCCGTATCACTAAGGTTTGACAAGGGCAAGGTACCAGCACAACCAGAGGCTCCTAAAGAAACCAAGGCAGTGGTACTAAGGGTGGACCTTATTGATAAGTTGGTTGGTGCTGAATTTAGAAAATCTCATCCAAAGGATTCGTTGGAGCACTACTTAGTGAAGGCTATAGCAATTGTAGGGGGTAATACAGAATTTATAGAGAAAGAATTAGAAATTTTGGAATTCGCATAGATGCTCGATGCATAACCTGTGTAAAGATCTACATAACCTGTGCAACCTGAACTGAAACCATCACCTGATTCGAACAAAGAAGAAACTTCGAATGTGGAATTGAAACCGTTGCCTCCTAACCTCAGGTATGAATTTTTAGGCCCTAATTCGACCTATCCAGTCATTGTTAATGCTCTTTTAAGCCTCGTGCAGGTTAATAAACTTTTAACAGTGCTTAGAGAACACAAGCAAGCAATTGGGTACAAAATTTTAAACCTGAAGGGAAACAGCCCATCTTTCTGCACACATAGAATTCACCTAGAGGATAATGCAAAACCTATTATTAAACATCAAAGGAAGCTAAACCCAAACATGTAGGACTTGGTCAAGCAAGATGTTTTAAAGCTATTAGCTGCAGGTATTATATACCCCATTTCTGACAGTAATTAGGTAAGCCCTATCAATTGTATGCCCTAGAAGGGTGGTCTATCAGTTTTGAAAAATGAAAGTAACGAGTTAATACCATCTAGGACAGTTACAGGATGGTGGATGTGTATAGATTATAGAAAATTGAACAAGGCCACACGTAAAGACCATTTCCCTTTGCCATATATTGACTAAATTTTGGAAAGACTTATTAAACATGATTATTTTTTCTATTTGGATGGTTTCTCTAGTTTCTTTCAAATTTCCATTCACCCTAATGACCAAGAGAGAACTACTTTCACATACCCCTATGATACCTTCGCATATCGAAGGATGCCATTTGGGTTGTGTAATGCACCAGCTACGTTCCACCGTTGCATGATAGCAATCTTTTTAGACTTTATTGAGGAAATTATGGAAGTCTTCATGGATGACTTTTCTATTTATAGACTAACGTTTGACTGTTGTTTAGCTAATCTTGAAAAAGTTTTAAGTAGGTGCAAAGAGGTTGGTTTAGTGCTGAATTGGGAAAAGTTCCATTTCATGGTACAAGAAGGGATAGTCCTAGGCCACTTAGTCTCGAATCATGGAATAGAAGTGGATAAGGCTAAAATCGAAGTGATAACGAATTTGCCTCCACCAACTTCGGCCAAAGAGATTAGAAGGTTTTTGGGACGTGCAGGCTTTTACAGACGTTTCATTGAAGATTTTTCTAATATAGCAAAGCCTTTAACTAATTTGCTGAGTAATGATGTGCCATTCAATTTTAACCAGACTTGCCTTGATGCTTTTTGCAGGATTAAGAAAGCCTTAACCTCGCCACCTATTCTCCAACCCCTAGATTGGTCCCTCCCCTTTGAAATCATGTGTGATACTTCAGATTATGCTATGGAAGTTGTTTTACACCAAAGAAGGAATAAGGTGGCCCATGTGATATAATATGCAAGTAAGACATTGGATGATGCTGAAACCAATTATGCCATGATTGAAAAGGAGTTGCTAGCTGTAGTCTTTGTAGTGGATAAATTCAGGTCATATATCATGGGCTCAAAAGTGATAGTCTACTTTAATCATGCAGCCATCCGCTATCTACTTACGAAAAAGGAGGCTAAACCAAGGCTTATAAGATGGGTCCTTCTCCTTCAAGAATTTGACCTCGAGATTCGTGACAAAAAGGGAGCTAAGAAATGGTTTACAGATCACCTCTCGAGGCTTACTGTAGATCAGAAGGAACCCCTTCAAGAAGAACCACCGATTAATGACTCCTTCACTAACGAGCATTTTCTCTGCTGTGTAAATTTACTAGAACTATGTTATTCACTACAAAAAATTGCTGCAGTAGCATTACAAGTTCCATGGTATGCTGACTATGTGAATTATCTTGTTTCAGGAGTCTAGCCACCTAAATTTACTTTCCAGCAGAAGAAGAAGTTCTTTTCAGAGCTCAAGTATTATATATGGGAGAGCCCTTTCTTTTTAAGCGTTGTGGCGATGGGGCGAACCGAAGATGTTTACCAAGTGAAGAAGTAGGAGTTGTCCTAAATCACTGCCATGCATCCCCATATGGAGGCCATTTTAGTTCTGAAAAAGATGGCCACAAAAGTTCTTCAAGCGTGGTTCCACTAGCCTACACTTTTCAAGGATGCAAGAAATTTTGTGCAAGCATGTGACAAATGTTAGAGAGCTGGAAATATTTCTCGAAAACATGAGATGCCCCTTAAAGGAATTTGAGGTCGAACTTTTTAATGTTTAGGGGATAGATTTCATAGGGCCACCACCGTCTTCTTTTGGCAACAAATATATTCTCATATGGGTTGATTATGTCTCCAAATGGGTGGAAGCAATTGCTGCACCAACTTGTGATGCCAAGATGGTCATTAAATTCCTTAAGAGAAATATTTTCACCAGGTTTGGCACTCCTCGGGCAATTATCAATGATAGGGGAAGTCATTTTATCAATAGCTCATTCGCCATCCTTTTGAACAGATATGGGGTATACCACAAGTTAGGATTTACTTACCACCCTCAATCTAATAGGCAAGCTGAATTTTCAAATAGGGAGATTAAGGGCATTTTGGAGAAAACGGTAAACACCTCAAGAAAAGATTGGTCCTTGAGGCTAGATGATGCTCTCTGGGCCTATCGAACAGCGTACAAAACTCTAATTAGGACTACTCCATTCAGACTAGTGTATGGGAAGTCATGCCACCTTCCAGTCAAGCTAGAACACAAAGCATACTGGGCTGTTGACAAGCTTAATTTGGATTTCAAGGCAGCTAAAGAAAAGCGTTTTCTTTAGTTGAATGAGTTGGAGGAGCTTCGCTTGGATGCTTACGAGAATGCCCAAATCTACAAGGAAAGAATGAAGAGATGGCATGATCAACATATTATCCAAAGAGAATTTAAGGAAGGAGATTTGGTCTTGCTATTTAATTCACGACTGAAGCTATTTCCTAGGAAGTTGAAGTCGAGGTGGTCGGGACCGTTCAAGATTGTTAAGGTTTATACTCATGGTACGATAGAAGTTGAGGATCCCAAAACTGGAGTATTTAAGGTTAACGAGCAGAGGTTAAAGCCTTATGTGGCTGGATTTCCAATAGAAAAAGGGGTCACTCAATCCCTTTCCAATCCTGACCCTTGAGCAAACATTTGGTAAAGTCAAGCTAAGGAATTTAAATTAGCGCTTCTTAGGAGGCAACCCAAGTTTCACACCTTAGTTTTATTATATATTTTTTATTTTACCCAAAATTAACATTCCTCTTTGTTTTAATTGTAGGAAATTGGACATTACAAGTGAATTTTGATGGGAGGAATTACAACAAATTTTGATGGGAGGAATTACACTTCTAAAGAAAATGATCCAAGCTCATTACAGGGAAGTTCTTTATGCCTCTTTACTCATGACTTAGCATACTATTGAATTTTGCGGTTGTTTGTGCTTGAGTTTGATCTGCAGCATTTCTAAATTTTGGGAATGCATCATCCTGCATAGCTCATGCATGGGGCCGACTGCTGACATTCTTTTTGTCCTTAGCTGTGCATATACACACTTACTTACCTACTTCAAATTGTACATGCGCACCTTGACATTGAGGACAATGTCCTACCTGAGTTTGGCGGGATGAGGGTGAGCACAATTTTACAAAAAATTTCTTACCATTACTTTTAATTTTTTTTACAAACCATTATATAGTCGTTTTTCTTACACAGTTAAACCTCATTAAGAAATTTTGATCTTTAAAGGTTTTGATTTTGGCTTTACTTTTAGGAAATCAAGAATTGCTTAGGACCTAATTGGGTTTACCTTTAGAAGGTTTGTGGATAGATTGTTTCAAACTAGTGCTTGGTTTCCAATTGTTTAATCTTACTCATATTCTTTGATTTAAGTCTTCCTTTCCATCCCATTCGAGTTTTGATTATCCATGAAATTTTTAGGCAAGTTGGAACCTAGTGAGGTCTCGCCAATCCTAGAACAAGTTCTCTAGGCCTATCGAGGTGATATGTGAGCACAAATTTGATAAGGAAGTGATCAAGGAAATTTTCTTTGAATTATGAACCACAATCCAATTTTCGCTTAAAATAACCCTATATTCCCTTTGGAGCCAAGTTGAGCCTACGTAAATCTCTATTTCTTTGGCACCCTCATTTAACCAAGCCATAAGGCAACCATTCCCTACCTTTCATGTGGAAATAATTATTTACGAGTAAGATATGTGAGGGTTTGAAAAAAAGAAGAAAAAAAGAGAAAAAAAGCAAAAAAAAAGGCAAAAAAAGAGCAAACAAGTGAAGATTTTACAAGTATCCTGTATTTTTGTTTCTTCAAAGGATAAGGGCATAAAGTTATATCCCCTAGTACACAAGAAATTGAGTTTGGGGGAGAGTCAATTATTTGGAACTTGGAAATTCATTAATATTGAGTTAAGTCTTGTGATTGTTACCGTTTTGAATAACATATTGTCATGTTTGAGTTTTATCTTCCCATATCAACATCGCCACGCATATTCCTTCTTGTAAATCATATTCTAGTAAATGATGTTATTGGTTCCCTAACAAGCTTGACATGATGATATACAGATCAACCAACTATGTATATGAAGTGGTGTTGGTAAGATAGTCCCAATGTTCTTATAGTCCTCAAGGAAGTCATGTTCCTCTTTGTTCCCACAATTTTTACTTACTCTAAAAAAAAAGAAAAGAAAAGAAGAGATCCCTTACACTTTCCTACTTCTTGAATAATTGTTTCCATTTCATTTGAGCTATTATTATCCTTTTCCTTGGTCTAAGCTGAGTTTAAATCCCAACAACCCCATTATAACCCTAATAAGAACTTTTAATCTTTTGAGATGGAGTGCTAAAAATTAGTGGAGATGGGATAGAGAATTTTTGCCTATAGGATTGGTTAATTTGATAATACTTTTAGAGTCTTTTGCGTTGTAAATAGCCTTTGAATTTATTTGGCTTTTCTCTACTCTTGTGAGTTGGTTGGTTTCTAATTAGACTTGAATCAAGGAGTGTGT
>JAOSBN010059142.1:0-13958 GCA_027563595.1 Erythroxylum suave | reverse complement strand
ACAGTCAAATATCGAACCACACTTAACTAGCACTGTTCGCAGGGTTTATACCTCAACAACCCATTTGAATCCAATTCCATAACTTAATGAGCCATTTCAGATTTCTCTCCAATCTTTGACTTTCGAGTCTACTATTCACGTTAAATCAAAGGGTTCAATTGATATAATTTGGTCTTATAAGTAGAAGGTAGACAAACCAGAAGTAGACGAATATTCAAAACACAGACAATGGCTAAAGACAGATGGAAGCAAAAGACAAACGATACGCCAAAAGACATAAGAAGTGTCTAAAGGCAGACGAAATCTCAAAGGCAGACGAAGTGAAACACAGACGGAAGCAAAAGAAAAATGAAGTGTCTAAAGGTAGACAAAATGAATCACAGACGATGTGAAAAGGCAGACCAAATATCCAAAAGGCAGACGCAATGCCAAAAGACAGACAAAGCGCCAAAAGACTGACGCAACGCCAAAAGATAGACGAAGCAACAAAAGACATACGCAGCGCCAAAAGACAGACAAAATAGAGAACAGATGATTCCAAAAAGCAGACGAAACACAAAGCAGACGATATGTTGTCAACATAGACAAAGAAAGTCAACCACAAACAATAAAACAGACGATAGAATACAGACGATACGTGGTCAACATAGACGAAGAAAATCAGCCACAGATGATAAAACATAGACGATAGAATACAGACGATACATGGTCAACATAGATGAAGAAAGTCAACCACAAACGATAAAATATAGATGATAGAATACAAACGATACGTGGTCGACAGAGACGATAAAATAGTCAACCACAGACGATAAAAAATATAGACACTAGGTGGTCAACAAAGATGATAAAATAGTCGAACACAGATGATAAAATAGTCGACCGCATATGATAAAACACAGACGCTAGGTGGTCAACACAGACGATAAAATAGTCAACCACAGATGATAAAACACAAATGCTAGGTGGTCAACACAGGCGATAAAATAGTCAACCACAGACGATACGTCTTTACAGACGAAACGTCTATGCTCCTGGACATCTCTAAGTCTTCATCAACTCTCATATAAACACCTAAGTATTTATACATGCTCAGTGAAGAAATAGAGCATATCACCTCTCCATATCTAACTCTCTACACAAATCTTATTCATCATTTTATTTCTATTTCAACTCTAAAAAACATTTCACAACACCTGATCACTAATAATCCATCAAAACCCAAACAACACCATATCCCCAAATTTTCATCCCCTTATCACAGTGTTCAAGAATATAATTATATGAAAATGCCATGTTCATGTAGATGATAGTGACTCATCAAATTTATTTCAAAATCTCCAATTCTAAAGAATTTATTCACTACTTTCTTGTTGAAAAACTCCAGATCTTTAACAATCCCCAACGCTCTAATTTCATGTAAAATCACGTACTCCTCTGTGAACACTAACCAACTTCTGGTTTTTCTTAAGGTAGAAGAAACACTTTAGGAGTAAAGGAAATGGTGAGGGTTATGAAGAATTAGAGTTAAGTAAAGGAAATGATGAGGGTTATGAAGAATTAGAGTTAACTCTCAGAAGGAGTTTGATGGAAAACTCTGTGTATGGGAAGAAATTTGGAGACAATGATAACAAGGAAAGAACTTAGGAAAAATACCAGCTCATTTTTAACTCTTCGAATTACTCAAACTTTTGTCACATAATAAAAGCAACTTACACTTGTCATCTTCCTAAGGTCTAAGTTTTGACTTGGTGTCCTTTGGACTAACTCCCTCTAACTCTCATCTTTGCAATCCAACTATTTCCAAATCTTCATTTAATTTTTCCTCTTCGTTTTCCTATTTTCCACAATACACTATAAATTACAAAAATAAATCCTAAGTTCACCAAAATTCATAAATCTCACAATTCTACGTAACAATAATATTTTTAATATAGAAACATTCATAATTCTAAAAAAATTCACAATTTTCAAAAGATCACAATTCAATCCAATTATACCCAGAATTATTCAAGAATGCATGTACACTTAATTTCATGTGCAGAAAAATATCACTATTCACTTGTATGAGCATGTCAGATTATGCAAGAACATAAAAATACATCTCTTGCCTCTCACTGAACACTCCTATTTACTATTCTAACCTTCCCATAGGTAATGGGATGTTACACCCCATCCTGGACCTAAACGTAGTCCCCATCCTAGACCTAAACCTAGTTGCTCTGATACCATAAGATGTTGTACCTCATTTCTGGAGCCCAACTATCCGAATGTCATAAAACATGAGCATGTGTATTACCTTGTATGGTTATTTCCATTAACTCTCATTGGCCATCATCGGTTCATCTTCATTCTTATAACATCCCAAAAGTTTCCTATTATACATATGAAGATATGCTTAAAAGCCAAAGTATGCTTATAACTAAGTCATGCTCCTCCAATCAATTCCCTCGCT
Organism: Erythroxylum suave; assembly: GCA_027563595.1. Lineage (NCBI taxonomy): Eukaryota > Viridiplantae > Streptophyta > Magnoliopsida > Malpighiales > Erythroxylaceae > Erythroxylum > Erythroxylum suave. The sequence goes on along the minus strand of JAOSBN010059142.1, from coordinate 11,503 downwards.
TTCTTTCCATTAATCATTTTCAAATCAACACCAAAGGCTACTAATTCTTTTAGAGAGATAGAAAATGTGTTAGGAACCTATTGGTTCAATAATCACTTCATTTAGAGGTCAGACAATGAAGTTATGGCCATGTCCTCAATCATATTGTACCTATCTTGGGACAATTGGCATAACTTTTGTTAGAGGTATCGGATTGTGGTTGTTTTAGGACGATTTTGAAAAGGACTTCGAGATCTAAAACTTTTGTATAGATTTTAAAGAAAAATTGTGCCATCTGAAAGGCCAAAATCGCTTCATCTGGTGCCTATGCTTCGTCTGGCACTTCGTTTGGTGCTTCTTCTGGTGCTTCATCTGGTGCCTAGGTTTCGTCTGGCACCTCGTCTGGTACCTATGCTTCATCTAAAGCCTATATCTTTTGCATACGAAGTTTAAAAATTCCAAACTTTATATCTTTGGAAAGCTAAGAAAAAAATCTACAACTTCCAAGGAGACAACTCCCTCTAATTCAACCTAGATCAATACAGATTTGCCTTAGAAGTTAGAACACAAAATTTTACCCTTATGAATGCTTGAAAATGCAATGTACAAACTTTGACAGTCATGAGCAAAAACACAATCATATTTTATTATCATCAAAAGATAAAAGTTTTACAAAGCTTTAATGGGCATTTCAAGCCACAATACGTCATAGTCCCAAAAATACTTAATTTAAATAAAGTAGAATAGCTCAAAATGTAAAGAAAGCATTGTTTTACAAAAACCAACTTAAAACACAAGTAGTAATGCCCTTATGCTCGTTCACTTGATCTCTTGCTTATAACCTAAAGATGGGTGGGAATGGGAGGTGAGCTTAAAGCTCCTGGGTAACAGTTTTATAACCGGTAACAAGCAAAACCATTGTAAAATTCACAATGCATCATAAAACATATATTTCCAAATTCTTCGTTTATCAGACACTTATATGCAACCCAAAATCATGCATTCAATAAACTTGTCAACACATAAGAAAATCAAAATGGTTTAGGAGGTCCATAAATAGAGCAAGCTAACACATTCCCATGAAATGGTCCTGTGTAGTCATGAATAGAACGAACTAACATAATCCCATAAAGTGGTTTTCCGTAGTTGTAAACATGAGGGAGTCCCTGAAGGAGCTTCATGCCACTTACAGGTAGGTAGGAGAAGCCTTTAGTCAAAGCACACTTGACATACAAAATGAACCGTATCAAAACCTACATAACATGTATTTCATAACTTGTAAACTTGTTGCCCAAAACGGCACTTTTTTTGGAAAAAGTGATTTCATAAACATAGTATTATTTACTTCCTTTTTTTTCAAAAAAAATCATTTTCGCATTTTTTCATATATCCTCAACACAATATTCACATACCAAACACATAGCACTTTTTCAAAGCATTGAAAGAGCAATAAATGCACGTTTATAATACAATTGAAAAACATTTACTTTCTTTATTTGGAAGAAGCATTAATGTCTTATTATTCAATTATAAAAATGTAACCCACTTTGAATTCCTTGCTTAACAATTGCTTAAAGATGCCTCTCTTCTTTCTCCTCTTGCCTCTCCTCTTGATTTCCTTCAATATTGGCAAAAATCCCAATTCAATAGGTTTTCTAATCAAGAACTCAAAGAAACATATATGCCAAAATTGATGCTAGAATACTTAAACCCATGCATTTCTTAAGCTTCATGAACCAAAACCCTTCCAAAAATCCAAAAGTTTAAACATAAACTTCTGTAAATCCAATGAGTCTCTTGGCTCAAATGGAAGCTCTAATCTTCCTCTTTCTTTTTCCCTTCTTGTACAACCTCAAAAATCTCTCTTTAAAACTGAGAAAATTGAAACCCTAACTGTTATTCTTCCTTTTTCTCTCTAATGACCAAAACCCTCACTTCTCTCTCTCTCTTTTCATGTTTTTCACTTCACTCTCTCTTCCTCTCTTCAATTTTCGTTTTTTTCTTCTTCAATGGAAAGACAACCATTATTCTTCCCTTTTTAACCCTTAATCAGCCCAAAAAGTCCATTTTACCCTTCATTTTAAGCTTATGTTCTTTTAACCTTAGGTGATCTTCCAAAAATACCCTTAAACCTTCTTACTACTTTAATACAACTAAACCATATAGTAAAATCCTACTAATGTTAACAGAATTATTAAACTCTAGAAACTTAATTTATCAAAACCTCTTAGTTCATTTAAATCATGATTAAATAAATAAAAAATTTGGGGCCAACATTTCTCCCCCTCTTAAAAGAATTTCGTCCTCGAAATTCTTACTTGAGTCATCGAAGAGGTGTGGATACTTCTCCTTCATGGCTTCTAAAGGCTCCCACATGGCCTCTTCCACAGAAAGGTTTCACCACTGGACTTTGACTAGCTGAGCTGTCTTGTTCCTGAGGATCTTTTCCTTAGTATCCAAAATCTCCACTAGAGTCTCCTCATAAGTCAGATCATCTCTTAATTGGACCTTAGTGGTCTAAATGATGTGAGAGGGGTTCGATCTACACTTACTTAACATGGAAACATGGAAGACATATTGTATCTTTGATAATTCCAGTGGCAGTGCCAATTTATAGGCTAACAGTCTAATTCTCTCAAGAATCTCGTAAGGACCCAAAATATCTTGGACTCAACTTACCCTTCTTGTCAAACCTCATGACTCCTTTTCAAGGAGATGTCTTAGGGAAAACCTTCTCACCCACTTCATACTCCATTTCCTTCCAGTGTGCATCAATATAGCTTTTCATTCTATCTTGTGCTGCTTTAAGCCTCTGGTTAATTAAATTGACCTTGTCAACTACCATTTGAAGTAACTTTGGTCCCACTAATGTTCTTTCTCCTTCTTTATCCTAACATATAGGAGTTCTACATCTCCCATATAGTGCTTCATAAGGAGCCATTAGATTGCTCGAATGGTAGGAATTATTGTAAGAAAATTCGACCAATGGAAAATGTTCATCCCAAGCTCCTTTGAAATCTCTCACATATGCCCAGAGCATTCCCTCAAGGGTTCAAATGCTCTTTTCAGATTGACCATTTGTCTAGGGGTGAAAAGTAGTGCCAAAATTTAACTTGGTTCCCAGAATCTCTTGTAAGCTTCCCTAAAATCTTGAAATAAATCAAGGATCTTTGTCAGAAACTATGGAATTTGGAATCCCATGCAGTCTCACTATCTCATCAATATACCTCTTTGCTAGTACATGCAGAGAATTAGTCTATTTAATTGCTAGAAAATGGGTTGACTTCGTCAAATGATCAATATAACCCATATAGCATCATGCTTCCTACTAGTCTTCGGCAAACCCATCAGAAAATCCATAATCACCCTTTGCTACTTCCACTCAGGAATGGACAATGGCCTTAACTTGCCTGAATGTGCCTGGTGTTCAGCCTTGACTTGCTGACAAACTAGACACTTACTTGCATATTCGGCTACATCCCTCTTCGTGCCTTTCCACCAGAAATGATTTTTTAAATCTTTTTACATTCTAGTACTACCTGGGTGCATAGCATAAGGCTCATTATGTTCCTCGTCGAGTATCTCATCCTTTACCTCATGGACATTTGGAATACAGAGTCAGTTGCCTACAACCTTAAGTCCATCATCTGTCACTACCACTTCATATTTTTTAACATTTTGAATTTCTTCTCAGAGTTTATTCAATTCAGCATCCTGTACTTGCAACTTGTTAACTTTCTCCCTGAGTATCAATCTGACTCTGAAATTTGCTATAGTGTAATCAGGCTCGTCTTGTGTCAAACTCATTTTCAGCTTAGCCATCTCTATCAATAACGACAAATAAACTGTATAAACATAGGCTATAGAGGATTTCCTACTCAAGGAATCTACCACCACATTCGCCTTTCCTAGGTGGTATTCAATCAACAAGTTATAATCCTTAAGCAACTCTAACCACCTTCTCTGTCTCAAATTTAGCTCTTCCAATAGTTCCTTGAGGTCCTTCAATTCACCTTGATCCATTCTATACGATGGTATAGAAATGGATGTAGTACCAGAAATCAAGTTAATGGAAAACTCAATTTCCCTCACTGGTGGTAAACCAAGTAAGTCCTCTAGAAACACGTCGGGAAACTACCTCAAAATCGGAAGATCTTCTAACTTCTTTTCATTCACATTGGTATCTATGATGTGTGCCAAGAAGGTTTCACACCCCTTTTTCATCATCTTGTCAGCTAATAAAGCTGAAATCATTCTAAGTGATGGCATTCTTCTGTCTCCTCTAAAAGTCACCTTCTCTCCATTGCCAAAGTCAAACTCTACCTCTTTGAGACTATAGTCTAACTTTGCACAATATTTCTCCATGACATCCATACCTAGTACAACATCTAGACCCTTTAGCTCTAGCGGTAATAAATCTACTACCAGTCTAGTACCATCAATAACCAGTTCACAATCTCTATACACTTGACTTATTATTACCTTCCTCCCTAAAGGAGTGTTAACAATTAATGGATCTTCCAATGCCACCAAATTCACACCACATAATGTCATGCTTGCAGAAATAAATGAATACGTGGAGCCAAAATCAATTAAGACTTATACTTCAGAATTAAATAACTAAGCCATACCCGTGACAACTTCAGGCATAGTTGCAGCCTTATTTCTTGTCATGGCAAATACCCTTCCGTATGCCTGATCCCTTGGCCTTCCTTAAGGAATAGCCTTACTTGCAGCCCTAGAACTGCCCACCTCAATGACTGGCCTGTTCCTATTGTTTTTACTCTCTTTGGGGCTTGCAAGTGTGACCCTCATGCCTTGTCATCTGGGGACATTCCCTGATCATGTATCCCTTCTCCCCGAATCGAAAACATGCTCCAAGTAACTTGGGACACTCTCCTTTGAGAAACTTCCCACAATGCTCACATTGAGGGTTCATATAATCCTACTTTCTACCTATTGCCTCCCACAGTTGAGGTTTGTGCTAAAGCTACCCTTGATTTCTTGCTTTTAGTAGAGGCACTACTTCTTACCGCCTTCTGAGTGTGGAAAGTCCTTGTACTCCTCTCAAGCACTGGAGCACTCATTCCCTTTTTAGAAGACTGCTCCGGATTCTTCTCTTCTTCTTCACTTCTTACTTGATATTCTCTAGTTTCTCGGCCTGAAGTGTAAAATCTACCAACTGCTAGTAATCACAGAAGTTGTAGATCAGCACCTTCTCCTTGATCCCCAAATGAAGTCCTCCCTCAAACTTGCAGCATTTGTCCTCCTCATTCACAATGTTGGTCGCATATCGGGAAAACTGAGTGAACTTCAGCTCATACTCACTCACACTCATGTCCCTCTGTGTGAGATTCAGAAACTATCTGGCCTTCTCTTGTATAAAAACCCTAGAAGGTACTTCTTCCTAATCACTTCCATAATATCTCTCCATGATAACACCGGAGGCATAACCTGACTTTGGGGCACTAATTCCCACCAATGCATTGTGTCCTCTTGTAGCAAGCTTATTGCCTAATCCAGTTTCTCTCTAAAGCAGGACTTTTTCGGTCCCCTTCAACCATGCTTCAGCCTCTTCCGGATTTGTAGTACCATTAAAATCTACAGCTCCATACTTGCAGAGCTTATCATACTGCCCACTCCTCTCCACTGGAGCTGGCATCAGAACTTGTGACCCTTGGCATATGGGATATGTGAAAGCCTAAGCAAAGGCTTCAAAGAACCACGGATCCATAGTAGGCATAGGAGGAGGAGGCGATGGCATTTCATGCTGAAAACTAGGTGCCTTAGAATCAGGAGCAGAGTGTGTCCTCGTGTCTTACGGGACATATGATTCATCCGTAATTCCTTAGTGAGAGTCAGATCCAATCAAAGCTCCTCGAGTTCTTTTTCGAGGTGGCATATTCACTCCTTCAATTGAAAACATTTTTAAAAAAACTTTTAATTCATTCGTTAAAACCAAATTTAAAATCTCATAAAACAACACAAAACAATGCATGAGGTTCATTTAAAAACAATGCATGTTCATTTCATATTTTTAAAACTACTCATTCAAAGCCTAGGATACTCCTAAACTTAGTCCCCATCCTAGACCTAAACCTAGTCGCTCTAATACCATAAGATGTTGGACCTCGTTTTTGGAGCCCAACTATCCAGATGTCATAAAACGTGAGCATGTGTATTACCTTGAATGGTTATTTCCATTAACTCTCATTGGCCATCATCGGTTCATCTTCATTCTTATAACATCCCAAAAGTTTCCTGTTATACAGATGAAGATATGCTTAAAAGCCAAAGTATGCTTATAACTAAGTCATGCTCCTCCAATCAATTCCTTCACTTTCTTTCCATTAATCATTTTCAAATCAAAACCAAAGGCTACTAATTTTTTTAGAGAGATAGAAAAATGTGTTAGGAACCTATTGGTTTAATAATCACTTCATTTGGAGGTCAGACAATGAAGTTATGGCCAAAAGAGTCAACCCCAATTATGTACTCAATCATATTGTACCTATCTTGGGACAATTGGCATCACTTTTGTTAGAGGTATCAGATTATGTTTGTTTTAGGACAGTTTCGAAAAGGACTTTGAGCTCTAAAACTTTTATGCAGACTTTGAAGAAAAATTATGCCATCTAGAGGGTTAAAATCGTTTCCTCTGGTGCCTCGTTTGGTGCCTACATTTCGTCTGGCACCTCATCTGGTACCTATACTTCGTCTAAAGGCTATATTTTTTGCATAATAAGTTTAAAAACTCAGAACTTTATATCTTTGTAAAGATAAGAAAAAGATCTACAACTTCCAAGAATACAACTCTATCCAATTCTACCTAGATCAATACAGATTTGCCCTAGAAGTCAGAACACAAAATTTTACCCTTATGAATGCTTGAAAATGCATTATGCAAACTTTGAGAGTCATGAGCAAAATCACAATCATATTTCATTATCATCAAAAGATAAAAGTTTTACAAAGCTTTAATAGGCATTTCAAGCCACAATGCATCATAGTCCCAAAAATACTTAATTTACACAAAGTAAAATTGCTCAAAATGTAAACAAAGCCTTGTTTTACAAAAACCAACTTAAAATACAAAATGAATATAATCTGGAGTAATGCCCTTATGCTCCTTCACTTGATCTCTTGCTCATCACCTGAAGATGGGTCGGAATGGGAGGTGAGCTTAAAGCTCGTGGGTAACAATTTTGTAACCGGTGACAAGCAAAACCATTGTAAAATTCACAATGCATCATGAAACATATATTTCCAAATTCTTAGTTTATCAGACACTTATACGCAACCCAAAATCATGCATTCAATAAACTTGTTAACACATAAGCACATCAAAATGGTTTAGGAGGTCCATAAATAGAGCAAGCTAACACATATCGATGAAATGGTCCTGTGTAGTCATGAATAGAACGAACTAACATAATCCCACAAAGTGGTTTTGCGTAGTTGTAAACATGAGGAGGTCCCTGAAGGAGCTCTATGCCACTTGTGGGTAGGTGGGAGAAGCCTTTAGTCAAAGTGAACTTGACATCCAGAATGAACCATAACCAAACCTACATAACATGTATTTCATAACTTGTAAACTTGTTGCCAAAAATGACACTTTTTCTGAAAAGGTGATTTCATAAACATAATATTATTTTCTTCTTTTTTTTCAAAAAAATCATTTTTGCATTCTTTTCATATATCATCAACACAATATTCACATGCCAAACACATAGTAATTTTTCAAAGCATTCAAAGAGCAATAAATGCACATTTATAATACAATTGAAAAACATTTACTTTCTCTTGGCTCAAATGGAAACTCTAATCTTCCTCTTTCTTTTTCCCTTCTTGTACAACTTCAAAATCACTCTTTAACCTTTCTTCTTCCTTTGTTTCTCTAATGGCCGAAACCCTCACTTCTCTCTCTCTTTTTCATGTTTTTCACTTCACTCTCTCTTCCTCTCTTAAATTTTCGTTTTCTTCTTCTTCAATTGCAAGACAACCATTCTTCTTCCCCTTTTTACCCTTAATGAGCCGAAAAAGTCCATTTTACCCTTCCTTATGAACTTATGTTCTTTTAACCTTAAGTGATCTTCCAAAAATACCCTTAAACCTTCTTACTACTTTAATATAACTAAACCATATAGCAAAATCCTACTAACATTAACAGAATAATTAAAATCCAAAAACTTAATTTATCAAAACCTCATAATTGATTTAAATCATGCTTAAACAAATAAAAAAATTCGGGGCCAACAAATTATGACTAGCGATGATGAATATTATTGGCTGGATTGACCAAAAGGTTGAAATCCATCTATAGACAGGCCCAACTTAACATTTCAACTTTCAACTGCAAAATCATAATGAATGTCATTATTCCATCTTCCTATTCATGTTCATTATGCCATCTCATGTGAGACACAATAACATTAGAAGCATATAGTCTTTGAAGTCTCGGAGTTAGCTGGAAATAATACATCCTCTTCCAGGGTATTAACATTCCTTTCATAGAATGCTTTGTAGGCTTGAACTTAGATTGACCACAAAATTTACACTCTTTTAATTCCACATCATTACCCTAATACAACATACATCCTATTTTACAACAATCAATCTTTTCAACAGATAAACTAAGAGCACTAATAAGTTTCTTCATATTGTAAAAACTATTAACCACTGTGTGATTAGGAGGCAATGATTTATTATACCATCCAAGAATTTTATCAAAACTACGATCAAAAATATACCCTTCAGACTTTATGTTCAAAATATAAGCAATTGAAGAAAATTGAGTCATTGCCTCACAATTTGGCCATAGTTCTTGGTTAGCTTAATGCAGTAAGTCAAAAAACTATTTGGATTGAGGGTTGGGTTCTTCTTCAAGATTTTTTGTATTTTCCTGAAAGCTATAACTACCTGCATCATAAACCATTTGTATGTAAGGATTTTCACCTACATCATAAACCATTTGCTTCATTACTCCTTGAGGTGCTACAAATCAACAATTCCCCATGTCATGTCCACTAAAAATAATTGGGGATAGACCCTCTTTTCAACAAATGTCCGTTCACTTCATCAATATGAAGGAAACAAAAGTACTTGCATTTTTTATATAGACATCTGATCTTTGACCATCCATATATGTAGGTTGAGTCAACGCCCTCAACAAATTTAGGATTAATGAAACCATCACGTCATAATCATCTATACATCCAAGATCTATCAATATTCCTCTTTTCTACAAAACTGTTAATTTAAATAAGTGATTCCACAATTCGTATCCTTCATGGCACCCCAAAATTTACAGAACATCTAAACTTTACACATCCCCTGAGTATTAACAAATTTAATTAATCACCTATAATTGATTTCAAAATTATGGTACGTGACATTGTTTATAACTATAAATCAAGAAAACAAGTTCTCGCTGTGACTCCTAGGCTTGTGGAATATTTTACCGATAAGCCTCACGAGAGCTAAATCACGGGTTTCTAGTCGACATACCATCCTAAAGGTTTATTATGGAATGAATTGTCTTGTCTATGAAACGTATTACTTCCTTGTGTTAATACTATGTTTGCATTAATCACATTGAAGTTGAAGTATTAATCATAGTAATTAATCGCCTACAATTAATCGATCGAATTAATCACCTACAATTAGTTTTAAAACTATGGTACATAGCATTGTATACACCTATGAATCAAGAAAACAAGTTCTCGCTATACCTCCTAGGCTCATGGAATATTTCACCAATAAGCCTCATGGGAGCTCCATCACGAGTTTCCAACCTATATACCATCCTAGGGGTTTATTATAGAACGAATTGTCTTGTCTATAAAACGTATTACTTCCTTGTGCTAAAACTATGTTTGCATTAATCCTATTGAAGTTGAAGTATTAATCATAGTAATTAATCACCTACAATTAATCGATCGAATTGATAACCTATAATTGATTTCAAGCTGATGTTAATACAACATCATAAACTAACGTAAGAAAAAAGACAGAACACTTAATAATTGTTGTATTAACTCAAAGCAGAAGAACAAAGGTATCATAATCGTATTATTAAAGCAATATATACGGTAAACTTTAGCTCGACGAATAACCTGAATGGATGGACAATTTTAAACTACAACAAAGAAAGATGAGCGACGATCTTCCACACAATAGGTTGTGTGAAAACAGTGAAATATTTAATATAATATAGTTTTTTGTTATTAGGTGAAAGCAAAGTACAAAAGTAAAGACTCATAAGGGAGCGACTATGCTATAAACAATTGTATTATATTAAATATAACAATAATTATTATTACTAGTAATAAAATTAATAAGAAAAATAAAGCTAATAATAATAATTAAAAAATTAATGATGGTAATAATAATCATAGTAATAATAATAATAATAATAATGATGATGATGATGATGATGATGATGATGATGATGATGATGATGATGATAATAATAATTTACTATTATTGTTATTATTAATTTTCTACTTATTATTAATTTTATTATTATTAAATTCATTATTTGTATCAATTATATTTAAATTTATTATTATTATTATTATTATCATTATTATTATATGAATAATAATAAGTACAAAAGTAGTAGTAGTAGTAGTAGAAGTAGTAGTAATAATAATAATAATAATACTACTACTACTAATAATAATAATAATAATAATAATAATAACAACAATAATAATAATAACAACAACAACAACAACAACAATAATAAAAAGAACAATAATAATAAAATTAAATAAGAATAATAAATTTAATAATAATAATAAATATAATTGATAAAAATAATAAATTTAATAATAATAAAATTGATAATAAGTAGAAAATTAATAACAACAACAGCAGCAACAACAACAATAATAATAATATAATTAGTAGAAAATTAACAATAATAATTATTACTAATAATACAAATAATAAAATTAATAAGATTAATAAAACTAATAATATTAATAATTATTGTTAATAATTAATGAAAATAATAACAATCATAAAATTAATTATAATATGAATAATAATAAGTAGAAAAGTAATAATAACAACAAATTTAATAACAATAATAAAATTAATATTACTAATAACAATAATAAACATAATTGATAAAATTAATAAATTTAATATTAATAAAATTAATCATAACTAGAAGATTAATAAGTAGAAAAAATAATAATAATAAATTTAATGCACGCTTTAAATACACGCTTCAAATACATAATCTTAAATACGCAATCTTAAATATACACTTCAAATACACAGTCCCTTCTCTTCAAATACACAATTCAAATACGCACTTCAATTACACAATCTCTTCTCTTCAAATATACAATTCAAATATACACTTCAAATACACAAACTCAAATACACACTTCAATTACGCAATTCCTTCTCTTCAAATACACAACTTAAATTCACACTTTAATTACACTTGATCTCTTCTCTTTAAATACACAATTCAAATAACAATCTCAGATACACACTTTAAATGCAC
>JAOSBN010059103.1:0-13965 GCA_027563595.1 Erythroxylum suave | reverse complement strand
TGAGTGTTTTTGGTATCTTTAGAAGCTTCAGATGATGAGGGGACAAAAGATGTGAAGAATCCAAGTTGAAATTCCAATTCGGAAGTTTCCCAAATCTACTCCGAAAGTTAGGAGCGATGGGCCCTCCAGGCCGTTTGACCTCCGAATGTTGGGCTTTGGAAGCGGGGCCCAACAATAGGACAAATGATTGGAGTTGGAACTGAATCACGAGGTCTCTAATACCTACAACCTCATTCATCAACAATATGTGTTGTTTCAGAGTCTCCTGATCTTCTTCTTCGTCGTCTAGGTCATCCAAGTTTAGAAAAATTAAAGCAAATGGTTCCGAAGCTTTGTTGTTTGAAGTCCTTGCAGTACGAGTCATGTCAACTTGGAAAACATGTCCGGGTTTCCTTTCCAAATAATGTCAGTGGTCAAATTATGTCCTTTTTTAATCTCGTTCATTCTGATGTTTGGGTTCCTAGTCGTGTCACGTTTGTTTTTGGATATAGGTATTATGTTACTTTCAATGATGACTTTCCAAGATTTACTTGGCTATTTTTAATGCGAGATCATTCTGAGTTATTTTATGCCTTCAAGACTTTTTGTTCAGAAATCCAGAACTAATTTGGAAAGACAATTTGAGTTTTGCATAGTAACAATGCTAAATAATATTTTTCTTCTTCATTCACGTCATTTCTGGAATCTTATGGCATCATACATCAGTCTAGTTGTCCTCATACACCCCAAAAAAATGGAGTGGTTGTACGTAAACATCGCCATCTTATTGATACATCTCGCACTCTATTAATTAATGCTAAAGTGCCTTTAAAATTTTGGAGTGATGTGGTACTTACCGCATGATACTTAATAAATCGTATGCCATCTACTGTTCTAGGTAATCAGGCTCCTGATATTACTTGTTTCCTAGGGATCCTCTTTATGTTGTCCCCCAACATGTGTTTAGTTCTACTTGCTTTGTTCATAATCTGTCTCTTAGCTGTGACAAGTTGTCTTCTCGTGCTATTAAGTGTATCTTTCTTGGGTGTTTTCAAGTTCAAAAAGGGTATCGGTGTTATTCTCCCACTACAAATTGTTTCTATATGACTGCAGCCTTTACCTTCTTTAAGGATACACTATTCTTTGCATCATCAACTACATCTGACACGACTTCATAGGTTTTACCTATGCCTCTTCTCGACTCATTTTTAGAATCGTAGTTGCAAGCTTATCCTTTTTCACGTCGATTTGGTATTACTTATGAGCGACGATGACCAGACACATTAGAGCTTCCTTCTTCAATTGATACTCGTGATTCAGCTCCAGCTCTAATCTCTTCTCCTATTGCGATCCTGCCTGATACTTCTGATGAGCAACCTATTGCACTTCATAAAGGTACACGCTCTACTCGTAATCCCCATCCGATTTATCACTTTCTGAGTTATCACTGATTATCTCCTTCACACTATGCCTTTGTTTCTACTTTATCATCTATTACCATTCCTAAGACTGTTGAAGAAGCACTATCGCATCCCGAATGGAGACAAACTATGATTGATTGAGATGATAACTTTGGTGTCCAATCATATATGGACACTTGTTTCACTTCCACCTGGAAAATCTACAGTCAAATGCCTATGGGTTTTTACTGTTAAAGTTGGTCCTAATGGACAGGTCAGTCGATTGAAAGCCCATCTAATTGCAAAAGGATACACTCAGATCTATGGTTTGGATTACAGTGATACCTTCTTCCTGTTGCTAAGATGGCATCTATACGTTTGTTCTTATCTATGGCTGCCATCAAACATTGGCCCTTGTATCAACTTGGTATTAAGAATGCCTTCTTACATGGTGATTTGGAGGAGGAGATTTATATGGGGCAACCACCTGGGTTTGTTGCTCAGTGGGAGTTAGGCCAGGTCTACAAGTTAAAGAAATCCTTATATGGTTTAAAACAGTAACCTCAAGTATGGTTTGGGAAGTTTAGCAAAGTTATCCAACAATTTGGAATGAATCATTGTGAGGCAGATCATTCTGTATTTTTTCAAATGCTCATCATCAGGATTGAAGCAATATTTGTTCAAGAATTTTTAGACTAAAGACCTTGGTCAGTTACGATGCTTTCTTGGGATTAAAGTAGCCCAATCAAATATAGGTATTGCTATCTCTCAAAGGAAGTATGCTCTTGACATTCTAGAAGAAACTGGAATACTTGATTGTAAACCTGTTGACACACCTATGGACCCAAATGTGAAGCTGCTACCTAATCAAGGGGAGCCTTATTCTGATCCAAACAGGTATAAAAGGTTAGTGGGAAAGTTGAACTATCTCATTATGACTAAGCCTGACATTACTTTTCCTGTTAGTGTTGTGAGCCAATTTCTTAACTCACCATATGAGAATCATTGGAATGTAGTAGTTCGAATCCTAAGGCATATTAAAGGATCACCTGGTAAGGGGCTTGTTTATGTGGACAAGGGTCATACAAAAATAGTTGGATATTTTGATGCAGATTGGGCAGGTGATGTTAGTGATAAGAGGTCCACTTCTGGTTATTGTGCTCTTATTAGAGAAAACCTAATTTAGTGGAAGAACAAGAAGCAAACTGTTGTTGCAAGGTCTAGCACAGAAGTAGAGTATTGTGATATGGCTAATGTTACTTGTGACCTTTTGTGGTTAAAGCACTTGCTCAAGGAGTTGCAGTTTTGTGAGATTGGTCCTATGGAACTTGCTTATGATAATCAATCAGCTATGTATCTCTCATCAAATCCAATCTTCCATGAAAGGACCAAGGATATAGAAGTTGATTGTCACTTCATTAAAGAGAAAAGTCTTTCCGGAATCATTAAGACCTTTTATGTGAACTCTAGGGATCAACTAGCAGACATGTTGACTAAGTCCTTATGAGTTCCTAGGATAATATATATATAAGTAACAAGCTAGATGCATTTGATATATAGGCTCCAACTTAAGGGGGAGTGTTGATTCTATTTGATATGATGTAGATTTACCATATTATAATCCCTTGATTCTAGGGATTATAATTTCCTTATACTGTATATAGATATTGTGCAATACTCTTCATAATATACAAAAAAACATATTCTAAGATTTAACTAGGAGCAAGGCTCAAATGAGCTATATATAGGCATTCAAGCTTGAGGGTCAAGTTAAAATCCTAATAGAACTATACTACCCAAGATCACATCTTATCCTATCAGATTATATCATTATCTAATAGGATGACATCTCTATCCGATAAGGCTTATCTACATTCTAACTAAAAAGACAAAATATTACAGATAATCAGTCTATATCCATAAAGATGTACATTATCTTCAGATGATCCTCCCGCATGGTTTTTACCTCTTAGAGCTAATGTTTATCTTTCGTGATTTTATCTACCACATCATCTAAGATCTCCTTATGATCTTTATTTGTTGATTAGGAGTCATCCAAGCCAAAGCTAGTCATAGCACGCTGGTCCAATCTAATGCGTACTTATGTCAAGTCCATTAGTCTTATTCTGTTCATTTGAGCTTACACTAAGTCCTTAGAACATCAAGAACTTAACCTTAGCCATGTTAACTCGTACAAGGTTCAAACATCTACCAAAAGTCGCACCAGACTTGATTTAACTTTCTAAGTCACCTTGGAATCTTCACGTGCCACCGACATGCTATGATCTAGCTATCCTTCTACCTAACGCCCGTTTTCAGTTAGCTGTGAAGTGCCTTCATATGCTAAGGGGCTAACAAACCACCCCCACCAAATGAATTCGATGCCCTTGTTGAACTAGTCTGAAGGTAGGTGTTCACCTGATCTTATAACTGGCATAAGGCCGTATCTTTTTCCCAGGTAGCTTTTGTGATCAATTTTCCCTTCCACTAGATGAAGAACTTGTTCTATTGGTTCTTTTTATATTGCCCTATTGTTTGGTGATCCAAGTTCTTCTCTACTTGATCCTCAAATTGTTATCTCACAACCGATGGAGCTCTCTTCACCTAACTCCTATTCGAATCTGATGCATCCTCAAGGTAAGGTTTGGGAAAACTAACATGAAAAGTAGGGTGTACCTTCAATCTCTCGAGCAACTTTAACTTATATGCCACGTTCCCCACTTTACTCAGCACTTCAAATGGTCCAACATACTTTGGTACTAATCTATGATGGACTTGCTTCCTCAAGATCTTCTTCCAAATTTGTAGGGTAAGTTTTAGTAGTACCTTATCTCCCACATCAAACTCTAATGGTCTTCTCCATAAATACGCTTGCTTCTTCATCTGTCGAGAAGCTTTCGAAGACTGTGCCTCACCTCATCTAATAACTCTTGCTTCTCCATCGTGAACTCGTATATCGTAGGACATTTGCCACCTGCCTTTTTTGTACAATCTTGAGTGGAGTAAGAGGTTGTTGTCCCAAGATTATCTTAAAGGGACTCTTCTATATTATGTGTAAGTTATAAAAAAATTGAACAGTATCATTCAAACTTAACCAATTCTGTTGACTTGCACTTGCATAATGCCTTAAGTACTCCTCCAATGGACCATTGATCCTCATTATTTGGCCATCCATCTGTGGGTGATTCATCATTGAAAACTTCAAATAAAAGGGACGCCCACAATTTGCCTATAAATCTAGTGTCTTTGTTACTTACAATGTTCGTGGGGACTCCAAAGTACTTCACCATGTTCTTATAGAACAACTCTGCCACAACATCCGAAGGACACGATGCTAGTGCTAGCACAAAGATTCCATATTTAGAGAAATTGTTGGGCCCGGGTCTCATTTCAAATTTTGTGGCGACTACACGCCAAAAATTGGGAAATTTTAATTAAATAAATTTGAGAACATTTCAAAAAATGTAAAATTATAACTTATAACTAAATTAAAGTTAAGATAAAAGAATTTTATGGTAGGACTTTTTGAAATGATAAATACAAATAAATAAAAAATAACACAAATTGGGGTCAAAAATGAAGAATAAATCAAAGAATTACATTTATGATTTAACAAAAAAATATTCGGCCATCACATGCAAATGTCACAAGCATGATATAAAAAAATCATAGCTATGACGATTAACCAAAAATTCATGGGCGTGAGGGTTTGGAGTCATAGGCATGAGAGAAGAACAAAAATGTCACAAGTGTGAGAGAAGAAATCACGAGCGTGAGGGGAAAAACAAGGAAGTCACGGGTGTGAGGGGAAAAATCACGAGCGTGAGAATAAAAAAATCATCAGCGTGAGAGAGGAATCACGGGCGTGAGAGGAGAAAACAAAGAAGAGAGTCGCGATCGTGCTTCGTATCAATCGTGACTCTTTAAGAATAGCGGGGAAGTCATGATTGTGCTGCATCACGATTGCGACTTTTAAGAAATTCTGGGATTGTCGAGATCCTTCTTCGTAATGATCGCGACTTCCTAGTCACACCCCCTCACTTCCAAACATCAGAACTTTCAATCTAGAAATTCAAATATTACATACTTTATATCGTTAGAAAGCTAAGAAAAAGATCTACAACTTTTATTTAGACAATATTGTCAAATTTTGCTTAGATCAATACAGTTTATTCCTTGAAGTTTCAGAACACTTTTACCCCTATTTTCCTCTCTTCTTCCCAGCATCAATATATATAACTATTAACTACAACCAAAGGACCCGAATCCAACATTTAAATTTATACATACAAAACTCCCCTTTTTACAGTTTACTTAAAGAAATCCTATCAAAAGATCATCATACAACCAATAAACTCATTCCTAGTTATAATAACAATTTAATAGAAAGAAAATTCTGAACATGTATATGTACATAAATATAAGAGAATTCTTTGCAACTTTCATTGTCAACTTTCAATAAAACAAAGTTGGTACACATCTTCATATTTCATACCAGATGCCACATCAATAGTTTAATACAAAAATTACAAACTTGAATGCTCGTGCATGATATGCTCCTAAATACCAAAAGATTCTAAACTAACTGGACTAATCTAGCACACACATATATATAAATGTATATATAATGTTATTTTAATTTCAACATATCATAATCTTTACGTTCAAAATTTTTTGAGAGCTGTACATAAACAGGAGTACTTCCCCACAAAAAAGATTATAAAAGCAAGTCATAATCAAATCATAAACTCAATCATGCTTTATGCTCAACAATTCAAGATGTAATGCACAAACATAATAGCTCGAGAGAGTCCCATAAAACGAAATAGCGAAACTGAAGTTTACACCATGAACGAAATGAGTCTATTTTTCAGAGCTCATATGCCATAAGCGGGCATCCAGGAGAAGGGTTAAGTCGACATGCACGTGATGAATGAAATGGTATCTCTCTTGCCCACACAAGTCAAATTTTCGATGCTCACACATTTGGTAACATATTCATACTTTCATGCTTTTTACTTTTTTCTTCTTTTCA
Organism: Erythroxylum suave; assembly: GCA_027563595.1. Lineage (NCBI taxonomy): Eukaryota > Viridiplantae > Streptophyta > Magnoliopsida > Malpighiales > Erythroxylaceae > Erythroxylum > Erythroxylum suave. Next base: position 7,551 of record JAOSBN010059103.1, on the reverse strand, counting down.
TTCATACCAGATCCAGTAAAATCTTTAAAACATAAAAAATCATGAAATCACAACACATTTTTCTCACATCCACATTGAGTATAAGTAAGCATTTAAATACACATACAAACACATAATTTTAGCTCATCATCACAAAACTTTAAACATATTACCCACCTATTTACTTTATATTTCCAAGATCAAGTTTGTTTTCCTCTTGTTCTTGCCTTCGACAGTTTTGGTTCCCTAAAGAGCAAATATATTTTCATTTAATCATCATACACGAATAAAGCTTCAATAAGCTTAGATATTCATGAATGTGCTTAAACTTAATCTATTCTTGATTTATCTAACTAGAAAAATTAAGATCTAGTTAAGGTTCTTCTTCTTTCTTTCTTCATCTTTAGCATATAAAAACTTACTTTCATTAGTTCCTTCTTCTACTAAAGCAAGAAGAAAAGATAGGAAATACCTAAAATATTTCCAGCTAAACACTATTCTTTCTTCTTCTTTCTCCTTGCTTTGGTTTTCACCTTCTCTCCTTCTAGTTTCTTCTATAACTTTCTCTCTTTTCCTTTCTTAACACTCACGACTCTCTTCTTTTATTGTCTTATTAGTTTAAGACATATTTTTAACCTTCCTATCTTACCCTTCCTTATTCAATCTATTTCCTCTTAACTCCTTATATTAATTCTAACTCTTCCTTTTTATCTATGCCACCACATGAAAATAATAAACCCAATTAAACCCAAAAATTTTCTAATTCATGAATTCTACTTATATTCATGCTTGCTAATTTAATAAAAATAAATTCTAAGAAAATTCGGGGTTCAACGGAAACGATCTATTATCACCATGATTGTCTCCATGTTGTCCACCTTTGGAAACTCTCCAATTAAATCCATTGAAACTGGCATCCACTGTCTTTTGGGAATAGATAAGGGTTGTAATAAACTAACTTCCTTCTTCCTATTCGGTTTATCCAATTGACATAAAAGGCACGTCTTGACATGCACCCTAATGTCATTCTTCATCTTTGACCTATAATAGGAACGAGCTAGGAGCGCCATCCTCCTCTGAAATCTAGGGTGACTAACCCACTGTGAGTTGTTTGTCTCCTTCAACAATTTCTTCTGCAAGCTACCAAAACTTGGCACGTTTACTTGACTACTCTTAGTCATCAATATCCCATCATCATTGAGCCAAAATCAGCACACAACACCTTATTTAACTTATGAGATCAACTTACAATATGAGTTTTCCAATGGAGTTGTAGCTTTATTTTGCTCCAACGGGTTTGAATCCACCCTTGTAATGGCATATAGGGTTGTGAACACCTCCTTTAGACTTAAGGCATCTACCATATTGTTGTGCCTCCCCAGTTTATGTTCCCATACGATAACTTCTTCTTAGTCCTGAAAAAAGTGTTAGCATCATTGTTCATACGAACAACAAACTTGGTTCCCAACCAATACACTTGCCTTATCTCAAGCTAACGCACCACTGAGAGAATCTCCTTCTCATCCATCAAGTACAACTGCTTTTCACTATTGAGATTTTGACTCTCAAATGCTACGGGATGACCTTCTTGTACCAGGACTCCACCAATCCGATACATCCATGTGTACCACAAACGTAATATCAAACTCTGGCATCTTTAACACAGGTTCGATTAAGATAACAACTTTAAGTATCTCAAATGCCTTCTGACATACATCTGACCAACACCACTCTTGCTTTTTCTTCAACAAGTTCGTCAATGGCATCACTTTCTTCGAGTATCCCACTATAAACTGCCAATAATGGTTTGTCAGTTCGAAAAAACTTTGCAACTCTCATACTATTATGGGAACTTGTCACTCAATTATTACATTCACTTTCTTAGGGTCCTTCTTGACCTTACTCTTGCTCACAAAGTGACCCAAGAATATGATCTCTGACTATACAAACTCACACTTCTCCATCTTCACGTAGAGCTTGTGTTTTTATAAATGCTTGAACACTTTCCTCAAGTGCTCCATATGTTCTGCCATGTTTGTATTGTGCACCACGATATTGTCGAGATACACCACTATAAACTCATCAAGGAAATCATACAACTCATTGTTCATTAGGTTGCAAAATGTTATAGGGCTGTTAGTCAATCGGAACGGTGTGATTAGAAATTCGTACAATCTATATCAAGTCACACACGTTGTCTTCTGCTCATCACCCCTGTAACATCCTGTTACCCTTGTTGAGGCTAGAATAGAATACAAGAGAGATTATTGAGAAATTAGAAAGTGCATTACATGCTCATGCATAATAAGGCATATACATACGCGTGAATATTGAATTTCTGCACAATAAAATATTTGTACATGCATTCATTGACATATTCTTGGTATAATTGTTTAAATATGAATTGTGGTTTATATGACTTGAAAATTGATTTGGAGTATATAAATGCTGATTTTGGAATTTTGGTGAAATTTAGAAAATTTTCTGGAAATTGGGGTATTTTAAATTAGGAAAAATGCCAAATGGAGGACAATTGACAATTAGCAGTAGAAATTAATGTCAAATGATAGTGGTAATTTTTATATGACTTTGGGATTTAATGACATATGTCATTGAAATTTGGAGACAATTGGACTAGTCAATGAAAGAACATTTTCTAAACCAACGGGAAGTGGACATGTGGCAAGTGACTTGCCACACCATGCATAACCCACGACTCTCTCTTGTGTAAAAGAACCATTTAATTGTTGTCTTTCATTCTTGCTCTTCTCCATCCCTACGAAACCTTTGTTCTTCTCATCTTCTTTATTTCTTCTCCATCTTCCACAATTTTTGCTTCACTCATCTTCATCCAAGTTACATCTTGCTATTATCTATCACTTCATCTTATTGCCTTCTTCACCTTGTATCAAAAACCCAACCAAATCCACCCTAGAATGATGATGGATGTGGGAGACATGGGGAAGCTAGCGTTGGTGTGTTTTTGAAAGATTTGGAGCTAAATCAAGTAAGTTGGGTTTTAATCCTTATGGGTAGTGTAAATAAAGCATTTATGAAGACTAAATTGAGATCGATGATCATGAGTTCTTATATATGTGTTTTAACGTGGGTGTAGGTGTTAATAATGAGAATATTCTTTAAAATTGTTATGAGTTAATGTATTCATAAATTGTTAGATAAATGAATCATTTATGATAATGAAATATAGGATGTTTGAATTTGATGATGTGTGTGAATGAAGAGGTAAATGGAATCATATATTATTTTTTTGTTATAGGAATAATAAATTGTGAGTGTTAAGTCAAGAAAAGGGTATATGATGATGTCGAATTTAGATGATGTCTTGAATTTTGATGATATATATAGAAGTGAAATAAAGAATGAGAATTGGAGTTGAGATTGTATAAAAATATGTTCTGTTTTGGTGTTTTTGATCAATTATCAATTTTTGAATTTTTTATGAATGATATTGAGTTGAAATGGAGCTAAGAATGAAGAGTAATGAAGTAGGAAAAGTGATCCTTGTACAATTTGTGTTAGGTGTAAAATCTGGAAAATTGGAAGATGAGTGTTGGAAAATGTAGCAGTAACATGTTCACTGCTTATGCTTTTGTTTTTCACGCATAACTTGTTATGTAGTTATCTAAATGGAATGATTCTTTATTTGGAGTAAACTAGAATCATATGGCTACCATTTTTATGGAGGAAGCAAATTTGAATTATGTCATTTAGGGTCTTGAAATGTAAGTTGAAGTTGAAAACTGTGAATTGATGAGGCATGAAAACAGTTTATAGTATTTTGGTTATAACTTTCATGTTACAGAACCAAAATGCACTAATTTAGGGTGATTAGAAACTTAAGACACAGAGGAACATTTTATTAGAAGAAAGTATTGCCTAAAAGCTTCAATTGGTAGGTCAAAATGGTCGTACAAAACTGAACTAAAAAGCTATCTTGAGAAAACTGGAAAAAACTGCAGAATAAGTGGGAAAATGATTTTGTCACGATCGTGGCCAGGGATGATACGATCATGGGCAGTGAATTTTCATGGAAATGTTGTGACTATGTTAGGTTTCAACCCATTAAGGATAAGGTATGTAGTGATGATGTTTTCGGATTTAATTTGGGGCTTAAAAGAGGACTTAACTAGTGAATATCTTGTTTGATGCTATAAATGTGAAGTTATGGATTTCATGAATGGTATATGGAGTTGAAGATGTTTCATCAATTGATTAGAAATTGATAAGGGAATGAAATCAAATTGGTATTTGAATTAGTATGAAAAGATGTTAAATTTGTGATAAAGAATTCTGGAAAAACTTGGAATGGAATTGAGGGTGAATAAGTGTTTAATTCATGTGAATGAAGGAAGAATAATGCGAGGCACAATCATGGCCATGGTCCAAAAGTTTCTATCACGATCGTGGCCAGACCTAAAGAGAAAAAGAGTGGCCTTTTGAGTTTATTTAAACCAACCAATCCTAGGGTGCTTCCATATGAGATATTTTAAGCTTGAATGAGTTCTTAAGTGAACCTAGCTAATGATGAATGAAGTGAGGAAAGTGAATAAAGTGCATTGGGTATTAAAGATTGATTGAGAGATGTTATTAAATGATAATGAAATGTGAATAATGGAAATATACCTGGGATTGTCATTGACCATACATTATACATAATTCATTTATACATATGTGCATAAATGAGTACTTATAATTGTGCAAAGTAGTAATGTGTGAAAATTTATGTATTGCATGATATAGAGGAGCGACTAGATTGAGCGCATCTAGACATTGCTGGAACTTCGAGACAATCAACTATCTGGAGCAAACTATGAGTAACCTAGACTGTTTCACGCAATTAATTGTTTGCTTTAGAATATTTTTTGAATGATGATATGAATGTGATTTGATTATGTTGATGCCAGACAATGAAGGTCCGAGACTTGATGCATGAATGTGATATTTAATTGCTACTTGTATGTGAATGTGATGAACTAAATGCTTCTTGAAATGATTGTTTGATTATAAGAGATGCATTCCATACATGAATGCATGATCAGATAATAGGAGTTGTGATATGAGTAGCCACCAAAAAATGAGCTTAAAACTCTAAATGTGATTAAGAGCTGAAGGCTCACTATGTAAAATGAGCCCCGTATCCCCAACGAATAAGGGATAATATAAATGAGCTCGGTATCTACAATAGATACGAGACAGTTTAGGCACTCGATCACATCAACGTAACAATTGGAAAAGAGTCATATGAGCATTCATATACATTTTGAATAAGTATGTTTGATAGTTTGAACTGCAAAATTGTCTTACCCTTGAATGAGAATGTGATATGTGATATGTGATAATTCATGCAAAATGAAAAGATGTGAATTATATGCTATATGTGTGATGTGTTGCATGAATTGAGTGAACCATCGATGTTGTCGCTCATTGAGTTCACAAAACTCTCCCAAAATTGCACGTTGACATTTCAGGACCAGGAGAGGGCTTTAGATGCTACAAGAAGATAGTCTTACTATAAGAAGTATAGTTAGGAAGAAGAAGAAATGGCTTAAAGGTTGGTCAGCTGGGATTGGAAAGATTAGAAAGACTTTTTGTGTAATTTCCTCTTTCATGTAACATATTTTGTATTAGGATATGATGATATACATGTATGGGTGTTTAAAAGCTACAGTGTAAATACGTTCGGATTTATGAAATGAAATGAGGAATACAGTTTGAAATTTGGTTTTAAAATTTGGTGACTTTTATGTACAATAGTTGATGCCATAATTAGGTTAGATATGTTGCCATGTTATAAAGTAAAAGTGAGATAGCTAACACGCCATTATTATAGATTATATACTAAAATGTCCACAGGGTGTTCCAGTATGTAATTTATGGTAATGGAGTGTTACATTGTTAGTCCAAACCAAAGTGCTTTCATTAAGAACCATCGAATAAGGGATAACATCTTGTTGGGCCAGGAAATTTTCAAGAATTATCACCTTGAAAATAACATGAAGAGATGCGCTTTTAAAGTGGACCTTCAAAAAGCCTACGATTCCATACAATGTGATTTCCTCCTAAATGCATTAGTAGCTATGGACCTTCCTATAAAGTTCATAGAATGGATCAAAGAATGTCTAACCTCTCCTTCTTATTCTATTTTGATCAATAGATCTCCCCTTAAAATTTTTAAAGGGAAGTTAGGCCTAAGACAAGGAGATCCCTTATCTCAATTCCGCTTCATTATTTGTATGGAAGTTTTCTCCAGTAGTTTGAATGTTTGCATAGATGGTAGTCTTTCCTACAAGTAGCATTGGAGGTGCAAAACCTTTAAACTCACCCATCTCTTATTTTTTGATGATCTCCTGATGTTTTGTCATGCAGATCTGAGTTCAGCTCAAACCTTGTTTAATTGTATGTGTACCTTTTCCAGTTTTTTTGGCACGGACATGAATCCTTCCAAGAATCAGTTTTTCTTATCTCCTAATATGGACCACCTGACTCATCAAATGGAAGTTATCTCTGGGCTCAAGAAAGGCTCTTTTCTTATATGGTATTTGGGGGTACTCTTAACAGGTAGGTTATCTAGGAGGGATTGCTCACCCCTTTTGGAAAAAATTAATGCTAGGATTAACAAATGGACTCATAAATACCTTTCATATATGGGTAGACTCCAATTAGTAATTTCTATCTTATCTTCTTTCCATGTGTACTGGTCTACCCATTTCATTCATCCTAGTTCCATCCTTAAGGATATAGAGTCTAAACTTGGGAATTTTATGTGGGCTGGGAAGGTGGCTTCTAATTCTCACGCTAATGTTAAATGGAGTGACATTAATAAATCGAAAAAAAGAGGGCGGTTTAGGGATTAAGCATTTGTTAACATGGAATTATGTCCTGTTAGGGAAAAGGATCTGGTATCTGTTTAATGATAGTGAAGCTCTATGAGTTAAGCAGGTGCATTCTATTATTTTAAGTAGGAAAAATTTTTAGAGTGCACAACCTACCAATAATAGTTCATGGAGTTGGAGAAAAATCTTAATTGTGAGGGATAAAATGGGGAACCAATTTAGACTTAGGATAGGGAATGGAAATTCTAATCTTTTTTGGCAGGATCCTTAGTATTCTAGAGGAATCCTGAAGAACTTCTCTTCTCTAAGGGAGATCAATGGTTCAGAACTACCTATAACAACAAGAGTCTCTGAAATTATCAGCAATAATGAGTGGAGATGGCAAGAGGAAACTATAGAAATCATTGGTAACCTAGAGCCCCTACTGTATAAACCAAATAGCTCTAAACTAGACTGTTTGGAATGGAGGAAAAATTATAAAAATATCACTTCTTTTAAATTGGTTTCTCCGCGGTGAAGAATGAGTTCGCTGCGGTGAAGTCATCATAAATTAATTGTGTTGCAACGAGATCAAAGTTTGCCGCAGCGAAAATCATGCATATACAGCGGCGAAGATCATTAGTTTTGTCAAAATCACCAAGTTTTTTAAATTTTGCACAATATTCACTAACACAAACATTTAAATGGCCAAAATGAAGCACAAACAAGAGTTGTAAGA
>JAOSBN010059092.1:0-13966 GCA_027563595.1 Erythroxylum suave | reverse complement strand
TTTAAAATTTCAGGGACTATTTTATAAATATAAAAAATTGTCCGGTACGGTACCCGGTATTATCCGGTACCGGTACAATACCGTACCAGAATTGAATCCGGTACCGAGTCCGGTACGGTATTCAGAACATTGGTCCCACATAAGATAAAATACTTGTCATAATTAAATTCCACAAATAACCAAATATGTCTAATTTCAAATAATGCCCAAAATATCATAAAATATATCTTAGCACTTATCTTCTAATCTCAAAATTATAATATTTTTAAATCACACGTGGCCTCCCACATGGTTGTGTGTGGTGACCGCATCCTTCAATACTCAATGTTGCTTTGGTACACGATCCTAGGGAGTTACAAGGTCAATAAACATGATCGTGTCCTCCATTTATACGAGCATATGCAACCTAAACATAGGCATGTACACTAGAGATAGCTTTCAATCATCGAATTCTACTTGAATTCACCCAATCTTCATTCCTTTCGATACATAAAGAAAACTACCACTTTTGGAGTCCGAGTATAATGAAATTTAACAAACAAACATCTCTAAAATAAGGACGAACCCATAATAATCTCTTCCTCTAACCTACTTTGGAGGAGAAATAAACCACCGTATCAATTACTTAAAAGCCATCTCAGCGAGCTTATTATAAAGCTTAATCTTATTTTTGAGAACAACCTTCATCAACATGTTAGCACTATTCTTGTTCGCATGGATCTTCTTCGGCTTCATTAGTTGCTCTTCAACGATTGATCGCAACCACTATTCTTGCTTAAATCCATAACACTTTGGTTGTCACATAAAAGTATGTATTAGTCTTGTTCCACGTCTAATTCTCAGAGAAAACACTTTAACCGAAGCATCTTCTTACTAGTTTTCACTACTGCAACATATTTGCCCTCTATGGTAGATAAATTTATTTCCCCTCTATGGTAGATAAATTTATACACTTCTAAAACTTGGATTGCAAATAAATGATTCCCCCTACAAATTTGAAGAAGTAACTTGAGGTCAACTTTTTGTTGTTAAGATTACTAGCCATGTCCACATCAATATACCCTTCTAAAATTGGTTTCTCAAGCTCCAAACTCAAACACCATTTGGAAGTAACCCGCAAGTGCCTAAAGATCAATTTCATTGCTTTTCAATACACCTTTCCCGAATTAGATAAAACTCTGCTCACAGACTCAATCATATATGTAATATCTAGTTTAGTGCACATTATGACATACTTCAAGGAGCCAACTAGAAATGAATATAAAATCAAGAACATACCATCTTCTCCTTTTTATTGGTAATGACATCTCGCGTGCTTAACTTTAAATGAGCTACTAATTGCATACAATTGACATGACATGCTTCATATTAAATCTTTCTAGCACCTTTTCAATATACTTCTCATGTGACAACCACAAATTTCCAACCTTCTATTATGGATGATCTCTATGCCTAAAATCTATTTTGTTGAACCTAAATCTTTCATGGCTAGGGACTACCGAGAAATTTTATAAAATATACACAAGTATCGGTTATCGTTTGCCTATACTTGTTGCTAGTCATAAATGAATCAAATTTCTTGTATCACTGCTTTGGTACATGTTTCAGCCTATAAAGACTCTTCTTTAATTTGCACACTAAATCCTCCTAGCCTTTGACTTTGAACCCTTTAGGTACTCCATTCATATCTCTTCATCCAAGTTGCCAAGCATTCTTACACATCAACTTGTTCAATTTCTAGACTCATACTTGTAATTAGACCTAAATTAGTGTGTGTAGAAGTCATCTTGACTACTCGTGAAAAGATCTTTGTTAAAACCGATATTCTGTTTTTGATTATACCCTTTTACCATCAATCTCACCTTATGCTTTTCCAACATGTCACCATCTTTCTTGATCTTGCACTGATTCATTGGTCTCATTTGTCTTTAATAAATTCATCTCTTCTTACATTATACGGGACACCATCTTTTACACTTCTATCTATATCAATTGGATTATAGAAATCCTTGTAATATAGCAAATCTTTTATCATAAGTTTTTATATTGAGTAATTGATCGATGTCAACTTCACCATAAAGTGATTATCACTCTCCATACATAAGACTCTGATACCAGATGTTGGACTTCAAGTAATAAATCACTCAAACAATAAAGATGCTTAACAAATAAATTGGACATAGGATTTAACGTGATAAAATCACGAGACAAACTGACAATAAATCCACGGATACAAATGTTAAGGTTTTGAGCAAAGAACACCTCATAATATGACCACATCTAAAAGCTTTTCTAACTCTCTCAATCTGTCAAAAAAACTTCTAAGATTAAGTACAAATTAATATATATAAATATATATATATGTATGTATGTATAGCAATACTCTTAACTAATCTTAGATATCAAACTTCAATAAAATTGTAATTGTGACTTAAATTTTTCTATCATCATGTATTTCTGTCTCATATAACTTATGCATCTCAAACTTATCTTTTAATTTAAAAAAGATAGGATTTTTATATTGTACAACTCCCACAGGACGTGTGTGGTAACCGAGTCCCTCAGTACTCAACATTGCTCTGATACACGATCATAATAACTTAAAAGGTCGGCGGACACGATCATGCCGTCCATTTACACGGACATGTGTAACGTAAACTTGGGCATGTACCCAAGAAACAGCTCCCAATGACCAGTTTCTGCATTAAATTCACTCAATCTTCGCCCCTTTTGATCAATGAAATAGCTAACACTTTTGGAGTCTAGATTTAATAAAATTTGCAAGAGAATATCATTAAAATGAGGCTAGACCTATAACGCAATTAGCACACATGAAACTCCTTTTGAAACTAGAATTTAAAGAAAATGAGTAAGTACATGCATTGAAGCAATTTAATGTGTATATCAACTAAATCAGTACAACGTATGTTTTAAACTACTTGATAGCCTTATTAATATAACTGATCTTTTACAATTATTTGCAATCCTATATAACATGTTCAAGTGAAAGCATTCTCTTTCTTTCTGTATTCATAAATGAATATAGATCAAAAGCAAAAGGAAAAAAAATTGCCCTTAGTTATTGGCCAAATAGACATTATCTACATTTTTAAAGCTGCAATGCGCAAACCCATCCGCCACATCAAATGCAAATTTGTTTAGTTTTGTGATAGACAAAACAATTGAACTAAAGTACACTAGAGAAGTTGAAAAACAAATAGAGGTCATTTTTGTCTCTTAGTGTGTTAACACAATTGATTCTTATATTATTATCTGCCGATTCTATTAGACAAAATCGAAAAAAAGTTATGAACTTATTCTTTTATTATGTCTACCTTTTCTCCTTCATCAGGACCAAACTTAATAAGGTGCAAACAATGTTAAAAAATATACTAACTACGAAGGATTACGCAGTTAATCTATTTATTTGCCAAGAAAACTGGAGAAGAGTAGCAACTGCTTGCTCTACACTCACCGAACATCATCTAAACTGATTACATAGTAATTTATTAGAAATTAAGGAAATCAGAGAAACATAAATACTGTAAGAGTAACTCTCCGGAAATAGTATCATAGTCCATAGACTATCCACCTTGAACAACAAATACAAGCCAATACTTGCATAAAATACTGCACTCTCACCTTACCATGCTCACCTTTTGTGCAGAATGGCTTAATTAGATTGTAAGATGTCGCTGGTTGCTTCTTAAAATACCATTTTGAATAGCTAAAAGTGAATATGTACAACCATATATCACATACTTGAAGTCTCCTAACAAATTCCTCCGTTCTAATGCTCTTGTTGGGTAGCCAAGTTCCACTATTGCATGGATGGCCATCTTATTATACAGGTTTGAAAAGAAAGCAAGCCTCTCCTCCCTAGTTAATCTTGCGATTCCACTCTTTGGAGCTCTTGAACAGTTCACAAATATCTAGAAATTTACTGCTGTTAAGCAAAAATCTTACATCTACTTGAAATATGGATCAAAACTTGCAAATTCCTCACTTCCATGAACGCTTCTATAGTCAACATATTTTCCATCTGTTATTTACGCTTCAAAGATAGCATAAGACAATAATCGTAGCGTCACTGAAATGTATTTAAGTTTTGCCTCAGGTAACACTAATATGAGATAGTAGGCTCATCATCCAAGAAACGATACAAGTTTTGCCACCTTCGAACAAATCCTCACTACAGGTTAATCATCATCAAGGAAAAAAAAACTTCTGTGAATGATGACATCAAAATAAGGAAACAAAAGTGGTGTAGAAAGAATCTCAAAAACACTTTGATTTCTAGGGACTCACTTTAGAACATGTCGAAAGAAAAGTTTGCTTGCAAGTTTCCGTCCAAATTAAACAGCCTGTTTGTTACACAATAATGAGGAGAAAAACAAAATTCAAATAGATGACTAACTCATAAATGGAATCCAATTAAAAAAAAAATCAAATGATCTGCCTAGCCATGTTTCTCATTACCAGATATGGGACCGCACCATAACACAAATCATAAGACATGATGCACACAAAACTTTGCAATCAAGTGATCAAACGAAACAGAGGAGCAGAACAACAAAAATAAACAATATGCATAACCCACATTATTGACCATTCCCATATAAAGTAATTTAAGTTATTACCAAGCAAAGGCATGATATGCATAGGCTCCAATAAATGTCTGACAATACGGCACCTTTGAGTTTGACAGACACTAAATAGGAATAAATGCATTCGGAACATTAAAAGGCTAACCAAGTCTAAGAGATTGCTCAAAATCACCGTAGCGACCGGCAACTTCTAATGTAGAAGAGAAGTGTATTGAACATTGCATAACATATCAAACATCATTGCACAAGATGCCTATATTGCAAATCCTGAAAACGTTAGCCAGATGTGTGAGTTGCAACAAACTTCAAGCAGAAACATCTACAACATTGGACACACCTCCCAACTTATATGTTGTTCAGCTTACATGCACCTAAACAACAAAAAGTTTCAAATTTTTCCTGCAAAAAATTCATATTGCGTTGTGTAATGTAAATTATGATTTTACTAAAATGCATCAGGAAGAAAGGATTTTATCCACCTAATTATAGTCCATGGCGACAAAATAGTGAATATTTCTATATGTCATGAAAGGCGAAGCCAAAAATACCAACTGACCTCTTCCCTTTCCAGATACTGATCCTCTGACAAGAAAATCTACAGCCTGTGTACATACAAAGCAGTTGGCAAACCTTAGCATCTTGAAAAACCTGCCTTAACAAGTAGAGCTTCTTGCATTTTTTAAATAATCAGAGCCAGTTCCTCCATAAACCCACTACTAGAAGCATCGACTTCACAAGAAAGAGGCTGCATACAGCTGGTGAGTGGTGACTGGATCTTTTCTTTAAACTTTCCAGTCCTTGAGCTGAGCCAAGCCCCAAGTACGATTTCATTAAAGAACAACTTGGGAACAGAGGACAACTAGCTCTGCTTCCTACTTGGACATACATCAATGTTAATATCAACATATCTAAGCCTTTTTGTGCACAAATAACCTTACCTTCTTATGCTTTTCGCACTTTAAACTAGAAGACAAAATAAGTATTCCTTTCATGGCTATAGGCTGAGGAGATTCCTTGGTTACTTGCGCTCCCGGCACTGCTTGGTTTCTGCATCAAAATCGCAAGAATCCAGGTACAGTTTAATGGATTCCAAGATTTGTACACTGGTTTTGCAAAAATGTCTTCGTCCTCTGTCTTTGGTTCACTGTGAAGCTTGCTTATCTTCATCCAGGGTAATTTTTCCAATTCCATCTTTTTTTCCAGAAAGAGCCTGCATACGGCTGGTGACAGCAATAGCAGACAGTTTTTAAGAGCCACAGCCTTCTCAGACCAAGCAGACAAATCAACTTCATTATCTCATCTAATTGATAGAACTTCAGTTAGCCTCCATCCCAGGAACTTCAGTTCCATCAAAGACAAGCCACGTTTCTTTCTTCTCACCCAGAACTCTCCCAGCAGCTTGTGTTGTTTCATCTTCACCCTTATTAGTTCACCCTTACACTAATTCCTTACTATCATCCATCTTGTCATCAAATGCAGTGTGTTGAAGCCCCTTGTTCAACTTTTCTCCTTCAGAGTTTGTTGGGAGAAAGTTCAAACACACAATTTTGTACACACACAAACGGAAGTGACAAAATAATTCTTTTTCTCCCTGGTAAAAAATAATATGGGCTCCACAAATATACCTGAAAATGATCAGCACATAAACATAAATATAAATCAACAGGCACCAGAATTTTTAATATGAAAAACCCCAGTGTGAGGGAAAAACCTCAAGATCTCGTCCAGTAAAATAATCTCCGCTATTCTTAAAGCAATAGGTGCACTAAAGTTCAGTCCTCCTAATAATTTAGGGATCAATAAGCATCAAAACATCACCAATAAAGGTAGATAACAACCGAATAAAGCCCTCTAAAAACCACCTTAGCCTGAGCAACAAAAGGGAATAAAACAATAAATTACTTACAAAGTGTAGCTTGCACGGTTAGAAATAACATACTAAAATTTCCCCCCTTTTTCTTTTTGTTTTCTCCATTGCAACTCTATCCTATATCTTCTATTAACCTATTTCGTGTTTAATTCATCGCCTCCCACTTTGTCTTCTTTTTTAATCTTTAGTTTCTTGTTTTTTAAAATATTTGTACGTGGTGGGTTCACTTAAGAAGTGACCCACCTGACAAGTCTCTCCCTTAAGACTCAAATGGGGCTATACTCAACTAAACTTGCTTCCTTCTTGCAAAAAATAAACTTTTCTGTGGGTAAGCTCTTTGTCATCTGTATGGATATTTTCTAAAGTTAGTTGCTTCATCTTCAATGGTTCTCTGATCCAATGATACCTTACTTCAATATGCTTTGACCTTGAATGAAATGTTAAATTCTTACTAAGATGACTGGCACTCTAGCTATCACAATGCAACCCGTTTCTCTTGAATGAGGCCCAACTCTTGTAGAAATTTCTACATCCATAAGAGCTCTTTCCCTATTTCAATAATAGCAATATATTCAACCTCGATATAAGATAATGCAATACATTTTTGTAATTTAGATTGTCATGACACTGCTCTACCTGCAAAAGTCATTAAATATCCCAAAGTAGACATTTTAGAATCCACATCACCAGCTATATTAACATTTGTGTATTCATCCAACACAAGTTCACCGGCACCAAAACATGTACAAAATCTAAAAGTACCCCTGAGATACCTGAGTATCCATTTCACTACTTGCCGGAGTTTTTTTTAACCAAGCTTAGAGTGAAATCAGCTAACAACACCAACTATATAAGTAATATCTGGCCTTGTGCATACCATCACGTACATCATACTACCAACGACAAATGTATAGGGAACTTTCTCCATTTTTTTTTGTCTCATTTGTAGGACATTGCTTCAAACTCAACTTAAATTGACCTGCAAGTGGAGTGCTAACTAGTTTAGAATTGCCTATGTTGAACTTGTGTAATACCTTCTCAATATATTTTTGTTGGGACAACCATAGCTTTTCATTCTTTCTATCCTAAGTAATTCTCACGCCAAGAATTTGTTTTGCAATAGCCAATCCTTTATAGCAAAGAATTTGCTCAACTCCCTTTTGAGATTTTCAATTTTCTTTGTATCATGACCAATAATCAATATGTTATCCACATATAACAAGAGAATTATAAGTTTATCATCAAAGAATTTCTCAACAAATACACAAGGATCAAAAGAAGTTTTGGCACACCCATGATCAATCAAGAAAGAGTCAAATCTTTTGTACCACTGCCTTGGAACCTGCTTAAGGCCATAAACTCTTTTTCAATCTGTAGACAAGATTTTCTTTACCTTTTGTTGTAAAACTCTTACGTTGTTCCAATAAATTTCTTCCTCCAACGTACCATGAAAGAATGTTGTCTTCACCTTAAGTTAATCTCTAAATTTAAGTTGGATCCTTCCCTAAGCACAGCTCAAATTAAAGACATCTTGATTTTGGGTGGAAAATTCTCTTCAAAATCAATTCCCCTTTTTTGATTAAAATCTTCCATAACCAACATAGCATTGTACCTTGGTTGTGAGCTATTCTCCTCTACTTTTAACTTGAACACCCATTATTCTTAACTTCTCTCTTGCCCTATGGCAACTTTACTAGCTCAAATCTGTGGTTCTCATACAAGGATTACATCTCCTCTTGCATTCCTTTCAACCACTTATCCTTTTGCTTATGTGACACAGCCTCCTCGTAACTTTCTGGCTCTCCTCCCTTTAGTCAACAACAAATATTCGTGTGGGGATATCTCTGTGAAGGACAATATTGTCTAGTAGATCTTCTTAACTGAAGCTCAACTAGTGTTGTTTGCTCTAGTGGAACTGGCTCAATAAGCATATCATATGATGTAGACTCATTTTCTCTATTCTCATCAACAACAATTATATCTCCCCTATCATTAGCAACCCTACAGGAAGCACTAATTCAACAACAACATCATTTATGGCTATTCGCATTGGCTTGTCTTCCTTTTCACTATCTTCAATTATTTACTCTTCAAAGAAAATAACATCTCAACTTTTGATAACCTTCTTATCAACCGGATCCCAAAATCTATAATCAAACTCTTCATTACTATAGCCTAAGAAGATACACTACTTGGATTTCACATCAAGATTAGATCTTTCATCTCTAGGGATATGAATGAATGCCCTACATCTAAACACTCTCAAGTGTTCAATGAGACATCTTTTCCTGTCCAAACTCTCTCGAGAATATCATCATCAAGAGGGATTAAAGGAGGGTTAATTAAGTCCAATGTAGTTTTCATTACTTCACCTCAAAAAGCTTTAGGCAATTTTGCGTGAGAGAACATACACCTGATTTTTTCAGTAATTCTTCTGTTCATTCTCTCAACAACCCCATTCTATTCTAGAATCTTAGGAACTGTCTTATCAAACTTGATACCATGGTCCTTGCAATACCATTCAAATGGATACCTGTATTCACCATCATTATCTGCTCTCACACTTTTTTTTTTTGCCTATTTCTCTTTCAACACTTGCATGAAAGTGTTTGAAGACATCGAATACCTGGGCTTTAGCCTTCAAAGCAAACACCCACAATTTTCTAGAATAATCATCAATAAATGTGACAAAATATAAACATCCACCAAAAATTTTAGAATCCATGGTGAAAACATCAGTATGAACTAAATCTAGAAAATATGACCTCCTATGTAGAGGAGAACTATGAAAAGAAACTTTGTGTTGCTTACTAAACAAACAATGAGTGTAAGAATTTAGTAAATTACCTTTAATAAGAAGGAGCTTTTGCTTTGTAAGATTGATAAGTCCCTTCTCACTTTGGTGACCAAAACGCATATGCTATAATTTTGTACTACAATCTTCAACTGCATTCACCTATACTGCTATCAACTTAGTTGACATCCTATAAAGAGTATATGTATTTAGTCCCTTTGCAACCATAAGGGACCCTTTTGTAATTCTCCATTTTCCACCATCAATTGTAATTCATAACCATCCACAACAAGAGCTTTTAATAAGGTTAAGGTGAAAATTTGGGACATGTCTAACATTTTTCAAGTGCAACTTGTATATGATGTTGGTTTCTAACCAAACATCTCCCATACCAATTACCTTGCATAGTCCATAGCCTCCCACCCTAACTCTACCAAATTCACCCGCAATATAGAATGAGAAAAACTCTTGACCTAGTACCATATGAAATGTGACACCAGAGTCCACCATCCAAGTAGAGTCCTGACATTCGAGGATACCATATGTTCCAACAATAATAACATCACCATAAAATACATCTGCAACAATGTCTTTTTCTTCTTTCTTGCCTTGACCTTTTAGCCCTTGATTTCTCATGTTTAAGCAATCTGCATTCCTTTTCATATGACCCATTTTTTGGCAATGATAGCACTTGATGTCTTTCCAAGACTTTGACTTCTCTTTGGACTTACTATGGCTTTCACTTTTTTTGGAGTTTCTAGTTTGGCTTCTCCCCTTTGATTTAGTAACCAAGGCCTCTGAACATGAAGAGGATCCCAATGATTTCCTTCCCATCTCTTCATTCAGGATGCTACTCTTGCAAGCTCTAGGGACACTATACCATCAGGAACTTAATTACACAATGAAGTCCTAAATATTTTCCATGACTCTGGCAATGACCCAGAGGGAACAGCCCATGAATATCTTCATCAAACTTTACTCCCATACCAATGAGTTGATTTATAACTCCTTGAAAATTATTCATGTGATCAACCACTAGAACCCGTCATGAAATTTTAAGGATAATGATTGCTTGATTAAGTGCATTTTGCTATTACCAGTTTTCTTAGCGTATAGTTGTTCAAGCTAGCTCCACAAGGTTATAGCATGAATTTTTTCAGCTACATGGTTCCAAACATTGTCATTGACTCACCGTCTCATATAACCGCACTCCTATCTATGCAATAGATTTCACTCATCATTTGTAATATTTGCAAGCTTTTCTATAACAAATGCATATTCACAAAATTTCTTTAAACAAAGCAAATCTTCCATCTCCCCTTTCCAAATACCATAATTAAAGCGATTTATGCTTATCATTTTAACCGTGTTAGTTTTCGTTTTTCAACTCCAACATTGATACCACAAACTTGCTCTGATATTGGGAGAAAGTTCAAATACACAAAGCAACAAAATAATTCTTTTTCCACCCTATGAAAAATAATATAGGCTCCACAAATATACAGGACAACAATCAGTGTATAAACATAAATATAAATCAGCAGGCACCAAAATTTTCAACGTGAAAAACCACCAGTATGAGGAATAAATTACAAAACCTAGTCCAGTAAAATAATCTCCACTATTATGAAAAATAATTGGTACACAAATAGTCAATCCTCGTAATAATTTAGGAATCAACAAAAGTCAAAAACATCACCAACAATGGTGGATAAAAACACAATAAAGCCTTCTAAAAAGTACCTTAACCTGGGCAATTAGAGGGAATAAAATAATAAATTACTTGCACCAATGTGTAACTTGCATAATCAATAACAATATACTAAAATTTCAGCTCAAACGGAAATCATTTAGTCTTCCAAATCTCTAATTTAAAAAATCAATTTTTCCCCGTTTTCTTTTTGTTTTCACCATTGTAGCTCTACCCTGTATCTTCCATTCACCTTTTTCATGTTTAATTCACCGTCTCTCACTTTGTCTTCTCTTTCTAATGTTTATCTTTTTTAAAAATATTTGTACAAAGGGTCACTTGAAAGGGGACCCACCTGACAGAGTTAAACTCCATCTATTCGATTTCATGCTTCTTCTCTGAGATATTTTTTACTACCAACCTCCTTTTCCAAGACGATTAGAGTTCATGACGGCAGCGGCACCATTCGTTGTAGGTTCTAGCTGAAGGAATCCAAACCAAATCTTGCCATTGCCTTTCAAATATTGAGTGAACAGTCAACATCAAATTATGAACACCAGTGATACTGAACATGCAGATTTCTAATGTAGGCCACTCTACATCCCTCAAAACTATTGTCAAACTGGCAACCTCGTGCATAGACATCGAATTTTGTAATAGTTTGAAAAAGACAGGCTCTACTTAACCCCAATTATATTGCATCCAAAGGCCACAATCATAACTCGATAAAGCCAACAACGAAAAGAATCATAATCCTAGAACATAGAAGCTTCTTCAATTATGTCTTCCCAAATGACAAGGTAATGACAAACATAAAACCCTTACAAAACCCATGTCCTAAAGAAAAGACACATACACTGCGTCCCACGAAGAAGAACAAGTCAAGTAGTAATATTTGCTCAAAGGAAAGCCAAAACGAAAACCAACCAAGAAAATAAGGATTTAGCCTCACGAAGACAATCAAATTAAAGAATAGTCGAACCTCAAAAGGGAATAGAAATGAAAATACAGAACAAAACAGATATAAGATTAAGCAACGTCTAGTTTCTCTTTTACATATCCCTTCGCATATTTAAATCAAACAAGAAAGCCTACCCCCAAAAAGAGAAGCATCCCAATCAAGCAAGCAAATAAAGTAGAAACCAAAACGGTAAGATAAGAAGATGACGAAAGCGGACTTACAGATCTGAACTAGAGCAGAGGACAAGCTAAGCGGGGGTTGAGTGACAAGTTCACAAGAGAAGAGTGAAGAAGAAGAAGAACAAGACGTGACGAGAGGTACGACTGTGTTATCTGCATATAAGAAGACAATACATCGCTTAGAAGTTACAAATGGTCCAAATTAGAACGCCCAAAAGTACCTTACCGTTAGATTTATTCGTGGTGTTTGCTTGGGAAGAGAGACGATTGTTTGAAACTAGCAGATGGCCACCGCGCATAATCCAATAAATATAATTTGCCCACTTAATTTAATTTTAGGAGTATTTATAAAGATATTATATTACGTAAAATATAAATGAATATTTTGTAATTAAAATTTTGTGAGAAAATTAAAAAATATAGGAATTTGAAAATGTATAGTAAGAAAGAAATTAAAAAGGTTTAAATTCGTGAATTTGATCGAATCATTAAGAGAAAATAAGTAAAAATATAAGGGTTAAAATATTAAAAATCAATTAGTAAAATTAGTTAATAAAAATATGGAATGAAATTTTTTTAAAAAATTTTGGAACGTATTTGTTATAAATGAATAAAATATACAAAGTAAATCAATTTATTATAATTAAATGTTTATAATATTTGAGGAAAAAATCGGCAAGGTGTGACTAGAAAAAGTGACTTTCGTGACTGATCATTACAATATAAAAAATGAAATAATAAAATTAGTTGGTAAAAATTTGGAATGAAAAAATCAAATAAATATTTGCAAATGTATAGTGTAATGTATCTGTTATAAATGGATTAAGTATACAAATTAAATAAATTTATTATAATATTTAAGAAAAAACGAAACTGTATGATTAGTCATGGGTGTGACTTATTAACTGAAAGCTAACTTAAGAAATGATTTCAAATTAAACAATGAAATTAGTTAATTAAAAAAGACTTATTAACTCGCACCCGTGAGTAACTTCAGAATTTTAAATATAATCTAGTCGCAAAAGTAAAAATCACGGTTGTTTCACCTTCTTCTTCTACGACCTGTTCTCTGGTGAATCAATAGCTAAAAAATGCAGTGCCCGAATCTTGCATGTCGCTGGCAATGTGTTTCGAGTCTTCCGAACAAGAGCTGTCAGATAGTAGTGCACGAGATCGTGCAACTACAAGAAGAATACCTCTCTGTCACGATTATCTTTTTGTCACGATCATACTTGTGCACAATGGTAACAGCAGGATTTCCTAAAATCAGTTCAAACAAAGGCTTTTAAGTGATTTGACCCTCCTTTTGATATTAAAAAAAAGGCTCTAAACCCTAGGAGTCGAAATCTATGAGTATACACTCTAAAAATAGAAAAAGTGAGTCTTTTGGAGGCTAGCCAAGGGGGAAAACACATAATCTATCTTAGAAAATTGGCTACAACATTAAGCTTAATGTTTTTCCAGCTTTTTGGAGTAAAGAGAAGGAGTTCTTGACTTTACCCAGTTTTTATTCTTTTCTCTTTATAACTTTTAGTGTGAGAAACATGGATTTTGTTGGATTGTTCACGAATATAAGTAACTAAACATTTTGTAGGAGTTGTTCTTAAACTATTTATGGAACTCTTGTTTTTTTAATGCAATAAAAGATGTTTTGTGATATTTACTTTGCTTATACCATACAATAGACCGAGAGGGTGAGCAGGGCCGGTCCTGAGGTTTTGTAGGCCCAGGGCGAAAGAGAAGATGTGGGCCCTCTAACTTTAATTAAAAATAAATTGAAAAATAATCCAATATTTATTACGTCGTAGAAAATATTATACTCATCAGTACACAAAATATAATCAAACAATATGTCTTCTACGAGC
>JAOSBN010059052.1:0-13969 GCA_027563595.1 Erythroxylum suave | reverse complement strand
ATGAAAAATAAAATAAAAAGTTTATAATTTATTAATTTTAAAAATAAAATAACAATTTTTTAAATTTATTTTTAAAAATTTTAAAATTTATTAATATGACGGGCCAAAAACAGCCCGCGGGTGGCCCGTGGCCCGGGCGGGTTGGGCCATGGGCCTCACCGCGGGCCGCCCATCTCCGGACCGAAAAAGGCCCGCGGGTCATTTCAGCCCGCATGGGCCTAGCCGTGGGCCGACCTCCTACGACCCACGCGGGCCGTGGGCCAAAATGGCTCGGCCTCACTATTTCAATGGGTCGGGCCGAGCCCATTGACATCTCTAAAGAAGACATCATCGTTATAGATTTAGTGGTGACCGCAGTGACTGGGGACGCAGCAAGGACTTTGGGAGTAGTTCCACTACAAATCACGGTTGGGGGCAAGACAGGCGTGTCTGCCTTCTTCATAATCAATACCAACGCAAGTTATAAGTTGCTTCTTGGCAAGGATTGGATTCATGCAAAAATGTGCGTATCGTCCTCTCTTCACCAATTTTTTTCGTTCTGGAATGGTGACAATGTGGAAATGGTTAAGGCAGACAGTAACCCTTTCAGTGTCGAAGTCAACGTGGTGGACACTTGCTATTACCACGGAGACATCACACCGATTACCTTTGAAGGATCTGACAAAGAAGGCAGACCTACGCTGATGAAATTCTCCAAAGACAAACATCTGCTACTCCAAACAAACGGTGTTAATAAGAAAGACGAAAGCTCATCAGACCTCATAAGCCGATGGAAGGTGACACTGGCCATTCAGGCCAATGATAGTCCAAGGAAATAAAAAGGGGTGACCAGTGGCTGCGAAGATCACCCAAGAAGCAGTTTCGCAGTAGATCAGGAGACAAATGGTGCTCAACCATGAGATTGAGATGTTCGGGGCAGAATTGGTGTACGAGGGAGAGATCCCAGAAGTAGTGAGAGACGAAATAAATCTAGAGGAACTACAAGGTGCATTACCCAAAATGGAAGACGAAAGACTCCAAATGAAGGATCCTCTAGAAGAAATCAACCTGAATACAGCCGAAAATCCTAAAGTGACGTACATCAGTGGACTTGTTACCAAAAAACTACACGAGGAAATAGTCGAGCTGCTCCATGAATACAAAGAATGTTTTGCATGGGATTACAAGGATATGCCAAGGCTAAGTCGGAGTCTGGTGGAACATCGACTGCCCATCAAACCAGAATATCGTCCTTTTCAACAACCACCTAGGATGATGTCCAAGGAAGTCGAGATGAAGGTAAAAGAAGAAATAGAGAGGCTCCTCAAAGTAGGCTTTATTAGACCAGCTAAGTATACCGAGTGGCTGGCAAATATAGTCCCTGTAGTCAAGAAAAATGGAAAAATTAGGGTATGTGTAGATTTCCAGGACTTAAATGCCGCCACACCTAAGGATGTGTATGTAATGCCTGTCAGTGACATGCTTATTGATGCCACAGCCAACCACGAAATATTAACATTATGGGATTGTTTTGCTGGCTATAATCAAATCAAAATTGCTGAGGATGATATCCATAAAACAGTGTTCCGATGTCCAGGGGCAATTGGTACATTCGAATGGGTTATGATGCCTTTTGGGCTAAAGAACGCGGGAGCTACTTACCAAAGAGCTATGAACCTCATTTTCCACGATATTATTGAAAAAATTGTCGAATTTTATATAGATGACGTGGTCATTAAGTCTAAAAAACAGGGTGAGCATGTGGAACATCTCAGGCAGGGATTCGAGAGACTAAGGAGACACCAGCTTAAACTCAACCCACTAAAGTGTGCCTTCGGAGTCAGAGCTGGAAATTTTCTCAGATTCTTGGTTCATCAAAGAGGTGTGGAGGTAGATGACAACAAGGCCAAGGCGATCGTGCAGGCAGCGCCACCTAAAAACAAGAAGGAACTACAAAGGTTCCTGGGTCAGGTCAATTACCTAAGGAGGTTCATCTCTAGCCTGGCAGGCAAGACTAAAATCTTCTCAGAGTTGCTCAAACTGAAGAAAGAGGAAGACTTTCGGTAGGAGGACAGACACCAGCAAGCATTTGACAAGATAAATGAATATTTGTCTTCACCTTCAGTGCTCATGCCACCCAGGAAAGACCATCCCCTCCGTTTATACTTAGTAGCGTCAGAGACTTCAATTGGGTGCGTTTTAGCTCAGAACAACACTAAAGGTAACGAACAGTCTATTTACTACTTGAGTAGGACTCTTAAAGACGCTGAGGTCAGGTATTCCCCGATTGAGAACGTGTGTCTAGCCTTATATTTCGCATGCAATAAGTTAAGGCACTACATGATGGGAAATTTGGTGTTCGTGGTGTCCAACACCGATGTGATTAAGTATTTGCTAACAAGGCCAATCATCACTGGGAGGATAGGAAAATGGGCTATTGCATTGGCTGAATTCTCTCTCCAGTTTCTACCTCAAAAGTCAGTGAAAGGGCAAGCCATCGCAAATTTCCTGACTGATCACCCAAGCATGGAGGTCCCCGACACCGGAGATCCAGACCTGAATGTATTCTACCTAGAAAAAGCTCCCTGGGTTTTGAAGTTCGATGGGTCAAGTACCACCGATGCCGCAGGAGCAGGAGTTGTTATCATATCACCAACAGGCACGAAAACTACACTCTCGTTCAACCTCAATTTTCCATGTACCAACAATCAAGCTGATTATGAAGCCCTGTTAATTGGGTTGGAGATCCTCAAAGAATTTGGTGTCAAAGACTTAGCCATATACGAGGACTCACAGTTGGTCATCAGACAACTAAATGGCGAATACAAGTGCAGTAGTTTTTCTCTTGCACCGTATTTTGCTGCGGCGGTCCAGTTGTTGGATGATTTTGAGAGTGCGGATTTGTTTTATATCCCACGGGAGGACAATTGGGAGGCAGACACAATGGCTAGGGTGGCCTTCGGAATAAGGATGTCCGATGAATTGATGCATAAGTTCGTTCTTATCCAGAAGAAAAATCACCCTGCCATCGAAGGCCGGGGAATGCCAGTAGACATGTTTAATGCTGATGTAGAGTGTGCTGGTGACTGGAGAAGCTCCATTAGAGAGTATTTGGAAAACCCAAAAGGGAGGACACCCTATAGAATCAGGATGCAGGCATTGAATTATCTGTTGGTGGAAGGCACTCTGTACCAGAAAAGCTTCGATGGTCTCCTCCTTAGATGTTTAGGCCCGGTGGAGTCAATGGAAGTCTTAAAACAGGTACATGAAGTTGTATGCGGCGCCCATCAATCCGGGGAGAAAATGCTTTGGTTGATTCGTAGACATGGTTATTACTGGCCCCAGATTTTCAATGACTGTTTCAGATACGCTAAGGGCTGCAAGCAGTGTCAGAAATACGGGAAAATCCAGAGACTACCAGCCGCAGAATTGGCAGGTATAATTAAGCCTTGGCCTTTTTGCGGATGGGACATTGATCTGATCGGGAAAATTTACCCAGCGTCATCCAAAGGTCATTCTTTCATCATAATGGTCACCGATTTCTTCACCAAATGGGTGGAGGCTCAACCGATGAAGAAAGTCGAGCAAAAAGAGGTCATTCAATTTATTAAAGAAAATTTGATCCACAGGTTTGAGATTCCTGAGTCAATTACCACTGATCAGGGGATGATGTTCACTGGAGAACTAATCAGGAAATTCGCAGAGGATTATGGCATCAAATTGGTAAGAACAAGCCCTTATTACCCTCAGGCAAATGGACAAGCCGAGGCCTCAAATAAAGTCATAATTAATATTCTACAGAAAATGATGGAAGACAATCCCAGGGACTGACATAACCTCCTCTCAAAGACTCTATGGGCATATAGGATATCGAAAGGAAGCGCAACTGGGGTCACCCTATTTTTATTGACCTTCGGACATGACGCCGTGCTTCCTATGGAAGTAGTGGTGCTCTCTTTAAGAGTCGCATGGCAAAATAATTTGACACCAGATGATTCGCAGGCCATAATGATGGAATTAGAAGAATTGGACCATGTAAGGATGGATGCCCTCAATAAGATGGTTCTACAAAGAAGGAAGATGGCCAGAGCCTATAACAAGAAAGTAAGAAGAAAGAGTTTTGATGAAGGTGACTTGGTTTGGAAATTGGTATTGCCCATTGGAAGCAAGGACCGGGTGTACAGTAAATGGTCAGCGAATTGAGAGAGACCATTCCGAGTCCACAGAGTGTTACCCAGGAATGCCTACTAGTTATTAAGCCTATCCGGAGAAATTCATGATAGATGCATCAACAGCAAGTATCTGAAAAGATACTATCCCTCCATGTGGGAGAACATCCAAAGCGAGTAGAATTCAATATTCACTACAATGGGCGGCCACTGGAAAACTATTGTAAAGTTGGCCGCCCGACCTTTGTTGTTTGCTTAGCATAAATAAATAAAATAAAAGTTGATTCTGATCGTTCAGTTAAGTTCAAATTTGGTAAAACCAAACACAAAGGTCTTTCCGAAAGGATTACAAACTACAAGGATCACAAAAAAGAATACTGCGTATGTCTAATATCATCCCACTGGACCAGGCAATCGTGGATGGTTTGTTCAGCACCTTTCAGATTCGAGGAGCACGCCACAATGGAGGGATAAAGCTTTTTGAGCTCCTTGCCACTCTCGGTGGCCTCCTGCTTCCGCACCATCAAGACCTCCTTTTTGCCTACTAAAGAGGCCTAGTGTCCCGACACCTCCTGCCGAGCAGCGGCGACTTTCACTTGAAGCACCGCGATCTCCTCCTCCCAAGCTTTTATTTAGGCCAGGTGGTTGTCGGCCGCTAGCTTGGACTCCTTGATATCCTCTGCTAGTGTCTCCACCGCTTTCTTCTGAAGGCCGTAGGAGGCGTTCAAAGCCTGGAAATGGCTCATCTGGCGGTTGGCGTCGTCCTGCTGGATGGAACAGGCAGAGAACTAGGCCCGCAGACTACTGATCCTCCCTTTTAAGGAGTTCAAAACCACCTTCTCAGTGGCCAGGAGATCCGTGGACAGGAGGATCTCCATAGCCTAGAGCGATTCCTGCACAGTAATCTCATCCGGAAACTCAAAATCAGACGAGAAGAAAGCCTTCACCTTTTCTTTGGCGGCTGTTGCTTCTTCCGGAGACACAACAACAAGGATAGCAGGAGGAGGATCGAAGACACTCAGGTTCATCGCAGCCAAGGGGTCCTCCCAAGATAGCTCTTCTTCAACTGAAGCGCTAATGGACACCAAGGCCTGCAAGAAGGAATGCAAGTCAGTAAGAACACGTCACAAAGAAGCAACATGTGCAACGAGGTCCATACCGCTGTGGGGGAAGAGGCCTGGTCACCAAGGGGCCTGGTGTCTAGGGTCTCCTCGATGACCATCGGTGTCGTATCTGAGTGGCCACCCACAACCTCCAAGCCTTGGGTAACTTCATGGAAACTTAAGACTTCCTCCTCTTCCCCCGCCCTCTCCGAACCTTCATTACTGGAGACCTCCAG
Organism: Erythroxylum suave; assembly: GCA_027563595.1. NCBI lineage: Eukaryota > Viridiplantae > Streptophyta > Magnoliopsida > Malpighiales > Erythroxylaceae > Erythroxylum > Erythroxylum suave. The sequence continues at coordinate 8,482 of JAOSBN010059052.1, read as the reverse complement.
AGTCCTAGTGACCTTTTTTAATTTTGGCTGACTAGCCAATCTCCCAGACCTACGAGAGCCAGCAGAGGCAGTCTATTTCTTGTCCTTGGCTTTGACGCTAGAGGAGACCTTAGGTTGCTTGGGTGTCTTCTCACCTGAAGGAGCTGCAAACACAAGCAAAGTCAAAAAAAGAAAGGGGAAGAAAGAAAGGGGAAGGAAGAGCATTCACCTTGGGCAGCCTTCCAGGCTTTAACCTTGCCCGAGGCAACAGATGGCTTCCCCATAGAAGCAAAAGAGGAAAGAGCACCTGAAAGCAAAAGAAGTGTCAAACATGGATGTGAAGTCTTAAGCAAGCAAAAGTCACCGGATGTACCTTGGTCGGGCGGAGAAAGTATGAAAATTTGAGAGACATGCTCCCACCATGAAAATTTGAGAGACATGCTCCCACCAAGAGTCAAAGGATTCGACTATCGAGGCTGGGTCCCTTTCGACACAAACAATTGGCATTATGCTAGGGTCCGCCAGTTTTTCTTGACGCATCTCGATGAACTCCTTGATCTCGGCCTCCAACAGAGAAACTCTGCTGCCATCCAGTTTGGAGAGTCGCTGGATGGCGTCCGGACAACCCTGCATCAACCCAAACTGGCGGCACCATAGTTGTGGCATATAGATCTCGCAGCAAACCCCCATCTATTTGCCACCCCTTTTCAACATAGTTGAAGTGCCGCTCAGGAGGTGTCGAGCCTCGCAGACCAGACACCAATCCCTTTGATGCTCTTCGAGCATCCCCGACATGTAGCGCTGCAAATGAACAGGGAGGACATCCCATTCCTCCCTGCGATCAAACAGAAACATAAAGGGGGCTTCCTGCCCCCTCAGGTTTAGGAAGTACCTTATTACCTCTTCCTAGGACAAAGGACAGGGGCAGTAAGAGGCAACGATTCCAGGAGCGACCTCATCCCTCCAAGGCGAGGCGGAAGAGCACAAGGTTGGAAAGTATAACAGAAGCCACAGTTGGAGGAGCCGGGCTGATGGCGGCAGTTCTTTGAAAGGGTCCGAAGTGATAGTCACGTATAAGCCCCGATAGTAGTGACCGAGGAAAATACTAGCCAGAGAAATCTGTTGACCTTGGTGCAGGGCAAGGGCCAGATTCTTGGTCTCCTTGGTGAGGCGACTAGTGGGGGAGCAGGTGATGTACTTGGCGACCAAGTACCACATCAAAGCCAAATACTGACTTGGCAAGTCCAAATCCTTGACCTGCTTTATCACCTGAAACAGGGGAAAAATAACGATTAGCAATGCTGGAAAACAGAAGAAAATAGGGGGCAACCAATGTAAGGGACACTCACCCCACTGAAGGAAGAGGTGGTGGGCAGAAGAACCATTGACTCCTCTAAAGAGCTATCTTCCTCTGGGAAGACAGCAGAAGCAACTTCCTCCCCTTGCAATGGGAGACAGGTGATCGCCACAACATCTCGCAAGGTCACATGTGGCTCCAAAAATGCAACGCTCCTATAACTAGATCCCGATCAAAGTATTGTTGGTGCAACGACAGCTCAATAAGGTCAGTGACACCCGCTTGCTTCCAGCGACCTTCAAAGTGTGGCCACAAACTGGTCACCCAGGCCCCGTACTCTAATGCGTTAGGGAGCCAGGTCCTCTGTTTACCAGGAACGACAAAAGAGTCTCGGTGAAGGAGAAGATTTTCCCCCTTGAGTAGCGAAAAAGGCATGCTCGGAGGAGTTGGGGAGCACGGAGAGATAGTGAGGTACTGCGGGGAGTCACCCTGAAGAATGGACAGACTTTAGAAAGAAAAAGGTCTTGAAAGGAAAATAAACATTAAATGGAAGGCCCATACCTACCCGGAGACCAGGGTTGTAGAGGCAGGGAGAACAACAGGGGTCTTCGAGCCTGCAATATAGAAATGGGGTCAGTATCTGGAGAAAATTGGGTAGAGTTGCCCTTGCAAATGGGAATTCCCAAAATTACCTGCACAAAGAAATACTCCTAAGATGTATCGCAGTACACACAACCCCAAACCTCAAACTCCAGAGGCACCCGAACTCCAGAGGTCATTAGGACTCCTCAGAGTCATCAGAAAGAAAGGGTCACCCAAAATCGAAAAGAGAGTTCGAGAAGACTCGCACCTGACATAGTGATGAGCGGTTTATGGAGTTTTAGTGATAGAGAGAGGAAGAGCACCGGTACGCCTGGAGAAGACAACTTACGGAGATCAATAAAGCCACGCGGAATAGAACGAAGGAACGAAAGTGTAGGCTTACCAGATAAGCGACGATGATGACAGAACTCTTGTAGACGACGGAGCGCCGACAACGTCAAAAGGCTCAAAACCAAGGAGAACTCAATGGCGGGAGAGAGACAGGGAAAAGAAGCGCGCGAATGGTAAAGAGAAGGAGAATTTGGGGAAATTTCAGAAACTGATCTGCGGGTGTTCAAGAAAGAACAGGAAATAGCTTTATATACGTGGATAATATGACGGTTTCTGAAAACTGAACAAGTCACGTATAAAGAGGTGCAACGCATGGGGCTCCCTCAGGCAGACTTTAATTGGCACGCTTTTGTCAGAAACCCTTTGAAATTTCGATGTCCATGATTTATGCCTGGGTGGCCAGTATGAGGGGTTGGAGTCATCGCCAAGCGTCATGCGGAGGACCTTCGGGTATTATCCAGTGGGAAAGCAAAGTGTCCAGTGAACATAGCCAGAAATGGAAATGCCACCATAGGGCTTATTCTCATAAGCCCAATGGTGTAGGGGGCATCTATTTACACCTAAAAATGGGTTCAACCTATTTTTACTGTTTTGGGCCGAAAATCCGAAGCCCAAAGAAAAGCCTATGGTTCAAAGTCCAAAAGGAGTCCATTGATCTTGGCCCATCAAATTCCAGTGTCCAGCAAAGGAAGTAGTAGAAGTTGAGTTGGAGTGGGAGTCTTGAAGTTTAAGATATTGAGGAGATAAGGATAAAGTTTATCCAAATATTATCTCCATAGGATAAGATAAAGTTTTATCTAAATATTATCTCTATCCAGCAAGATAAGGTTTTATCCAAAATTTATCTGTATCTAACAAGATAGAATTTTATCAAGATCACAAGTTTAATTGCAGCAGGACACTCAAATTCAAAATCCGGACACTGACCTCGGCCCATTAAAATTCGGTGACCAGCAGAGGAAGATGCGAGAAAAGTTAGAGTAGAAGATCGGGAGTCCAGATTTGAAGAAAGGATAAGAAGAGAAGATAATGGACGCCGGCCAATCAAATCTCTGTTGATAAGATGAGAATCATTTTGAACTTGATCTTTATCTAGTGGGATAAGTTTTATCAAGATTTCAAATTTGAATTGAGACACTCATCATCGGTGGCTATAAATAGGGGCTTTGAAGAAGAAAGAGGGATCCCACTCTTGACAAACCAAAGCCTGGCACTCCAGCAAATTTCGCACCTTTTAGATTATTTCTTTATTTTTCAGCAAATCCCTTTATTTTTCCAGCCTAGTCTTTTCTTTCCAATTGTCTTTAACTTTCCTTTCAATTTTTAATCATTGCGTTTTGCTAATTTGTTTATCAATGAAGCAAAGTTCTTTCTGTTAGTTTTTGTCTCTTTCTAGCAATACACAATAGTTTAATTTTAGTCAGATTACGAGGCGCAATCTTTTCCCCATTTTTCTTTAGTTCGAAAACCACATTAATTTCCTGGCACGCTCGCAAATCACAACAAAGGACTACGTGTTATCCTTTAGCCAAATAAAGGCCAAACAACTGCAGCACTGAGGAGCAAGTTACTGATATTCTTACGAAGGCGTTGCCATAAGCAAAGCATAGCTACTTCAGGAACAGTCTTGGTATGTGTGATTTTGAATCAAGAGGGACTATTAGAAAGTGATTCAAATATCTTGTATTTAGTAAGGTTAAATTAGTCTTTTCCTTTGAGTTGAGTAAGTCATGATTTAGTTAGATAAAGTCCATATTTGTTTGTGAAGACCGAGTCAAAAGGAGAGACTGGTACAAATAGGATATTGCGTTAAGTTTGTTGAGTCTGTAGCCTATAAAAGGCATTGTTTATGAGTTGAATAAACATATCTCAGTTGCGTATCTGCATTATATACTCTATTTGCATTTTTCACTCGGTTTTTCTTACTTGCTACTCTATTTTCTATCTCTGCTTTGTCAACAAATAGCTTACAAGTCGAAGCACACTACAAGTTATATAGCTTTAGAATGTAAATTTGCTTATGATCATAACCAGCCATTAAGAAATCAACAAACAAGTCACCATACACCTTTGAGTACACTAAACATGATTAGTCTGAACCCACTGATAAAAACTTGCTCATCACAAACGAAAGAAACATGAGTAGAAGAGGTTACCTTTATGGTCAAACACTATTCTTATGGAAGAATTCTTGAACCATCGAACTCCCTCGTCATTTTTAGCAGCACCAGTAGTAACAGCAGTGTCATCATTGGAATCTTTTACCACCATTAATGTCTTTTCCAAGATCTGGTCCAAAAGCTTTTATGCCTGTAATTCAAATATGAAAGAACTTGTAAGAGATATTTGAAGCACAAATTTTCATGAGAATGAAGTTTAAACTGCTAAGTTTCAAAGACCTCTTTGACAGACTAAAGTTCAAAAACCCAAAATTGGAATCCAAGGATTCACCAACTCTGATCAAACCCCAGAAATTTCCTGCCACATAAATAATAGAAATAAAAATGGCGATTATCAAGAATCAGGAGATTTGGAAGAGATAATTAGATAATTTCTATATTAAAACTTTTAATTTCTTTTTCTATATTAAAACTTTTAATTTCTTTCTCTTTTGCTTTCTTACAACAACATACATCTCTATTTATAGCCTTAAACATCAAGTTAGACTCCTATTCGTACAAGAATAAATGCAAAAACATAATTCTAAACAGCACTCTTAACTATGATGTCTTTTCAATAAACTGGCTGTAACTTCTTATAGCGAACTCTAAACGCCCTGAGACTTGAACCATCAGAAACTAGACTCGAAAGCACCCTAAATGCATAGGTCATACACCAAAAATAGATAACGTTTGCACCTTCAACTTCTCATTTAAAATAGCCTCAAAACCTGTCCATTGTGCTGTTAACAAATTTCAAGACAAATTAAGTTTAGTCATCAACACCCCTCCTTAAACTTAATTCGCTTTTGTCCTTGATGCCGAGAAGATTCTTGAACTTTTTGAACAACTCGATTGGCAACGGTTTTGTAAATATGTCGACGACTTGATCTTCACTTTTAACATGAATTAGCTCAATATTCTTCTCCTTCACTTGCTCCCGAATAAAATGAAATCGCACATCAATGTGCTTGCTCCTTTCATGATGCACCGGATTTTTCACCAACTCGATTGCCGACTTGCTATCCAAATAAATTGGTGTTACCTCATCTTGATTGAAATTAATCTCCTTGAGTAGCCTTCTTAACCAAACCACATGGCACACGCATGCCGCTACAACGACATTTTCCACCTCACACGTCGAAAGTGTCACAATTGGTTGCTTCTTCAAAAATCACGTGAAAGCCATATTCCCTATGTAAAATGCAAATCTCGAGGTGCTCTTTCTATCATTCCTGTCTCCACCCTAATCACTATCGGAATAGCCAAAAATTGCAAACTTGTTAGCAAATGAACTATAAAACAAACCAAGGGATAAAGTACCTCGAATGTAACGGAGAATCCGTTTGATTGTCATCCAATGTGTTGCTCTTGGCTCTTCCATGTATCGGCTTAGTAAGCCAACTGCATACAAAATGTCCAACCTAGTGCATGTCAAGTACCTCAAACTACCAACTAGGCTCTTATATAATGTCGCATCGATCACCTTTCCTTTGTCATGCTGAGACAACTTAACATCACAACCAACCGATGTATTAAACAGTTTGCAATCTTCCATCTTGAACTTTTTTAATATTTCTTTGGCATATGCCTCTTGTGAAATAAAAATGCCTTCGTCTCCTTGCTTTATCTCAAGAACAAGAAAATAGGACACTAGCCTTAAATCCGTCATTTCAAATTCTCCTATTATGGCTTTCTTAAACTCATCAACCATTTTACAATTACTACCCGCAAAAATTAAATCATCAATATACAAAGCTACCACCAATATGTCACCATTTTTCACCTTCACATACAAAGTGTATTCATAGAGTCATTGCACAAAATCGTGACTTGAAATATTGATCAATTCGGGTGTTCCAAGCTCTAGGAGCTTGCTTTAAACCATACAACGCCTTCTTCAATTTTAAAACTTTACCTTCATCACCTTCTTTCACATACCCAAGTGGTTGCTCAACATACACTTCTTCCTCCAAGACACCATTAAGAAATGCCAACTTCACATCCGTTTGATTAATGCGCCACTTTGATTGAACCGTAAGAGAAATCAAAAGTTAAATAGTCTCCATTCGAGCCACCGGTACAAACACCTCCTCATAATCAATGCCGGTTTGTTGCTTGTAGTCTTTTGCCACCAATCTTCCTTTGTATTTCTCGATTTCGCCTTAAGGATTCATTTTCTTCTTGTACACCCATTTGACACCTATCTCCTTGTGATCTTTGCAAGAGAAATTAGCTCCCATGTATTATTTTTCTTAATTGCTTGCATTTCATCATCCTTCGCGGCTCGCCACTTGTCATCTCCAATCGCCTCTTCAAAAGAAATATTTTTCCTTGTTCCAAAAGACACACCAAGTGTAACTCGCTTGTCACCTCATACAAATCGCGTATACTCCTTGTTTTTGGTGTTCTTTTCTCGTCATTCGATGAAGTTACTTCGTGTGTTGTGATTGTTGATGCCTCTTCATTGTTGTTGAATGTCGACTTTGGCATGTTCACCTGTATGTGCATCACATCTCTTGCCTTCTCCACCATTACATTCCAATCCCACATGGCTTCTTCATTTACCTGCACGTCACGGCTAATATGCATCTTTTTGTTAATAGGATCAAAAAGCTTTTATGCTTTAGACCTCTCATAATATCCAATAAAGATCAATTTCAAACTTTTATCATCCAACTTCTCACACCTTTGATCCAGTATAGTCGTATATGTTACACTATCAAATACTTTTAGATGCAACACTATCGGTTTTATGCCACTCCAAGCCTTTTGGGGTGTTATATTCATCAAACTCGATGTCTTGGATCGATTTAGCAAATAAACGACACAATCCAACACTTCTACCCAAATTTCTTTTGGCATATTCTTGTTATTGAGCATACTCCGAACCATGTCGAGAATAGTCCGATTTTTGCGCTTCGCCACTCCATTTTGTTAAGGTGAGTATGGCGTCTTCAAATGACGTCGAATACCATGTTCTTCACAAAAAGAATTAAAAACGGACAAAGTAAATTCACCGCCTCGATCCGATCTCAAAACCTTGATATAAAGACCACTTTGTTTCTCGACAAAAACTTTAAACTTCTTAGAAACTCCAAAAGCCTCCAATTTTTCTTTCAATAAATAAACCCAAGTTTTTTGAGAAAAATCATCAATAAAAGTTACGAAATATTGGTTTTCACCAATTGAGCTTGGCTTGATCGGTCCATAAATGTCGGTATGCACCAATTCGAGACGCTTCTTTGCTCGATATTCCGCCACTTTTGGAAAACTACTCCTTGGATTTTTCCAATCACACACCCTTCACAAAACTTGTCGAGGGAATCAATTGATGGCAAGCCATGCACCATCTTCTTGTCAGCCATTTCTTTTAATCCTCCTAAATTCATGTGCCCAAATCTTAAATGCCACAACCAAGTTTTATCTTCTTTGCAAGCCTTCAAGCACTTTGCTTGAATATTATCCAAAATCAACTTCAACATTTGATTTTTCTCCATTTCAACTTGGGCTAGCAACTTATTATTTTGGTCTCTCAAATGAAGGGATCGATTTTTCATGAAAACCGAATAACCTTTTTCCAACAATTGTCCCAAACTCAAAATATTAGTCTTCATGTCTGGCACATAATAAACATTTGAAATAAACTTTTGTGCGACATCTGTCAATTGAATCAAAATGTTACCTTGGCCTTTTACTTGCACCTTAGAAGCATCACCAAAAGATACATGGCTATTTTCTATCTCCTTCAATCACTACAACAAAAATGACATACAGTAACATTAGATAGTATCATTTTTGACAATATGTTATAAAATACCTATCTATGATCCCATTATATCTTAAAATGTTATGATTTTTAATTTGATAAGTAACACTTTATGATTTTATAACATATAATTTATCATTGATAACAATGTTTTTAAGTGTTACTAAACATTATAAAAGGTTACTATTTTAAGATGTTACGAAAGTGATGTAAAATAATGACACATTATATGAGTTACTTTAATAATAAATTTATAACACTTTATATAAGTTATCTTAATATCATAAAATAATAACAATTGATTTGAGTTACCTTAGTAATGTAAAATAATAACATTTCATATAA
>JAOSBN010059031.1:0-13969 GCA_027563595.1 Erythroxylum suave | reverse complement strand
CTTACCCAAAAGGTGTGTTAGAAGACATATTGGTTCAAGTAGGAAACATGCTTTTTCCGGCTGATTTTTATATTTTGTAGATAGGCATGGATGACACACCCTCCTCCACTCTGATTTTATTCAGAAGGCCGTTTTTGAAAACGGCTAGAACCAAAATAGATGTTCATGATGGGTTTAACTATGGAATTCAATGGTGACTTAATTAAATTCAATATTTATAACACCATGAAAATTCCTGAAGACGAACAAATTATTGTTTCTATGGATTTTATTGAGACGTGGGTGTAGGAGAGTTGGATTTTGGAAGTCAAAGAGGAAGTTGGATTGATGGAGAATGCGTCAACTTGGCACGGTCAAAATGAATCTGCGTCAATTGATGAACAAAGAGAGAACACATCAACTTGGCAAGAAGATGAAGAATCTACGCTATCCAAGGAGCAAGTGGAACATGCATTTCATTGGCACGTTAGGGAAGAATTGACATTGGCTAGTGAACTATCAGCTGCAGCACATGAAATGTCCCTTTACTTGGAGACCACCAAACCCCTTCATCAGCTCACATCCATGGAAATGTCAAAAAGGGTAGACAAATTGCTGCCATCATTGACTAGCCCACCAATATTGGAATTGAAGAGCTTACCTAGTCATCTTAAATACATCATTTTAGGTGAGAAACATACATTGCCATTGATTATTTCTAATCAACTGTCGGATGTGCAGGAAAGCCAGCTTTTTAATGTTTTGAAAGAGAATAAAGAAGCTTTTGGTTGGACGATAGCTGATTTAAAAGGAATTAGTCCCATCATTTGCATGCACCAAATTTTGATGGAAGATGAGGTGAAGGAGGTGAGGCAACCACAACGTCGTCTAAACCCACCCATGATGGAAGTAGTAAAGAAAGAGATTTTGAAGCTTCTTTACGCGGGCATCATTTATTCGATTTTAGATAGTAAGTGGGTAAGTCTGGTCCAGGTAGTACCAAAGAAAACTGGTGTAACGGTAATTGAAAATAGCAATGGTGAGTTAATTCCAACTCGTGCCCAAAATGGTTGGAGGGTATGCATAGATTATAGGAAGCTTAATTCAGTTACTAGAAAAGATCACTTTCCGCTCCCTTTTATTGATCAGATGCTTAAAAGACTTACGGGAAAATCTCACTATTATTGTTTAGATGGCTATTCAGGATATCATCAGATTTTGGTGGCACTGAAGGATCAGGAAAAGACGACCTTCACATGTCCATTCGGCACCTTTGCTTACTGACGAATGCCATTCGGATTGTGCAACACACTCGCAACATTCCAACGATGTATGGTAAGTATTTTCTCCAATCTTGTGGAAAACTGCATGGAAATTTTTATGGATGATTTCACGGTATATGGGGAGTCTTTCGAAACATGCCTTATCAACCTTGAAAAAGTGCTAAAATGTTGCATTGAAACTAATTTGGTTTTAAATTACGAAAAGTGTCATTTCATGGTTGATCGAGGTATTATTTTGGGCCACACTGTTTCTTCGAAGGGAATTGAAGTCGATAAGGCCAAGATAGATGTTATTCGTTCTTTATCTTACCCCACAAATGTGCGGGAAGTTCGTTCCTTTCTTGGTCATGCAGGATTTTATCGACGATTTATCAAGGACTTCTCTAAAATTACACAGCCTATGTGTCGATTGCTCCAAAAAGACGAGAAGTTTAATTTTGACAAGTCATATGGGAGAGCGTTTGATGAGCTGAAGGAGCGACTCACTACAGCGCCTATTATTCAGCCACCACGGTGGGACATACCCCTCGAGTTGATGTGCGATGCGTCGGATTATGCAGTCGGCATCGTGCTGGGACAAAAAGTGGACAAGGTACCCCATGTTATTTATTATACGTCTATGACACTTAATGATGCCCAAAAAAATTATTCCACAATGGAGAAGGAGTTTCTAGCGGTTGTCTTCAGATTAGAAAAGTTTCGGTCATATCTAGTGGGAACGAAGGTGATCATCTACTCCGATCATGCAGCGCTAAAGTATTTAGTAAACAAGAAAGAAGCCAAGCTGAGATTAATTCGATGGATACTACTAATTCAAGAATTTGATGTGGAAATTCGCGACAAGAAAGGAACGAAAAATCTAGTGGCCGATCACTTAAGTCAGATCACATCGAGTACAACGCCTAATGTTCTCCATGACAAATTTTTGGATGAGAGCCTTTTCGCAATTCAACAGGTAACCCCTTGGTATGTGGACATAGTAAACTTTTTAGTAACTAAGTCCTTACCTAGTGATCTATCGAGAGCTGAGAAAGATAAAATCATGCGAGAGGCTAGATATTATGTTTGGGATGAACCTCACCTGTGGAGATTTTGTTTTGATCAGATTGTTAGGAGATGCATCATAGATGATGAAATTTTATCTATCTTGCAATTTCGTCATTCATCTGTGTGTGAGGGACATTTCGGTCCCAAAAGAACTACTCGTAAAATTTTAGAATGTGGACTATTTTGACCTAAGTTATTTTATGATTCTTACATATTTTATAAGTCTTGCGGTCGTTGTCAAAGAACAGGTAACTTAGGATCAAAGAATCAAATGCCATTGATGAATATTCTAGTACGTGAGATTTTTGATGTTTAGGGAATAAATTTTATGGGTCCTTTCCCTTCTTCTTTCGGTAAGAATTACATTTTGTTAGCAATAGACTATGTTTCGAAAAGGGTTGAAGCTAAGGCTACTGTATCTGATGATGCTAAAATCGTGATTGATTTTGTTAAATCAAAAATTTTTGTCAAGTTTGGAATGCCTCGAGCTATCATTAGCGATCGAGGGACCCATTTTTGCAACAAGATTTTTGCAGCATTGATGAAAAGATGTGGCATTACACACCGAGTCTCTACCGCCTACCATCCGCAGACAAGTGGACAAGCTTAGGTATCCAATCAAGAGATCAAGTCCATACTCAAAAAAGTGGTAAATACGAACCGAAAGGATTGAAGCCTTCGATTGGATGAAGCTTATGGGCATACCGAACTGCGTACAAAACTCCTATAGGTATGTCGCCTTACAGGTTAGTTTTCGGTAAACCTTGTCATTTACTTGTGAAAATTGAGCATAGAGATTAAATATGGATCAATTAGAAGTTAGTACCAGTAAGAAGTTACAATTGCAAGAATTAGAAGAGATTCGTAATGAGGCGTATGAAAATTCAAAAATCTACAAGGAAAAAACTAAGGCTTTTCATGATAAAATAATTTCTAGGAAACAATTTTCCATTGGACAAAAAGTTCTTCTTTATCATTCAAAACCTAAGTTATTCCCAGGAAAATTAAGATCTCAATGGCTTGGACCATTCATTGTTACTAACGTTTTTCCTCATGGTACGGTAGAAATTCAGAGCGTAGATACCTCTAAAGTATTTAAGGTTAATAGACATCGCCTAAAGCTGTATTATGAAAATCCTTCAGTCGAGCGAGTGGATGAAATAGAGTTGGCTCATCCAACCTATTTCTAATCCGGTAAGTAACACCACAGTTCTAGCTATCGACTTTAAAGAAGCACGTTCGGGTAAACCCATAAATTGTTCGAGTTTGTCTATATTCCTTCTTTAACAGTTTTTGTTATTTTCAATAGCTTTTTCACATTTACTTAGGCATGTTGAGTTACAATTTTTTTAATTTAATTATGTGAGTTTTTATCAATTTAAAATGAAAATTAAAAAAAATAAAAACGAAAATTTTGAGTTACCGCCACACCCCCTTGTTTTCTTTCCCTCTTTATTTTTCCCCCTCTTTTTTCTGCCCCAAATTTCTTCTCTGCTCCTCACTCTTTAGTTGCCGCAACTCTCCACCAACTCCCCTTAATCACTCAATTTCATCTTTTAACTAACAATTCACGCAATCTCATTTACCATTACCCACTCACCCATTCCACCCTCTTTTGTGCTTTGGTGTTGCGACATTCTTTGATTTTCCAGGTCATTCTCCACGAATTGCCACAATGCCCAGGAAGAAGAGTGATTCCCGAAGGCTTCCCCCACCCATAAGGTCTGCTACTGATGTCTCCCCACCTTAACCGTCTTCACAGACCACTGATCTAACTCCAGTCCCAACTCCAGCCTCAACATCTCTTCACCCAGTCCCACGTACACTACTACGGACAAGGAAGGGCAAAACAGTTGAAACTCGAAGCAGGTTATCTACTAAGTCCGCGGGCTGCACTTCCTTCTTGTTTCCCGACGATACAGCCCGATTCCAGTAGCTTAGCCAATGACAGATTTGCCCCTGTAAGTTTATTCATCCTGATACAATTGAAGCTCTACGTGTCTATAACTCTTTTGTGCAATTGATGGGTCCCATTAGATGGAGTGCTTTTGCCCGAATAAATTGCCCTGCCTTCGTTGAATTAACATTAGAATTTTATAGCACTTTCCAATTCAATTGTGATAAAACTTTTACTATGTATACGAAAGAGGCGATTGAATTTAGATTGATGGAGAAGAAAATTGCCTCTTCAATTGTTGAATTTAATGTTGCCTTGGGATTTCTTTCCACTGCTGAAACTGAGACTGAGTTATTTATCATTTCTCAATGTGATTTTTATGTCGATTTTAATGCTTCAGAATTGTGGCGACAATGGTTTGTTGATACTCATCCTTATAATGCTAGCCTATCCAAAAGTTCTTTTCTTCGGAACCCTATTTTCAAGATTATCCATATGTTGCTAGCATTTAATTTGTTTGGTCGAAAGGATGCTGCGGGTACTTTGTCGAAAGCTGAATTTTATTTCTTGTGGTATATGGATAGGCATATTCCAGTTAACTTAGGTTTTTGGTTTATAACACAATTTCATGTTGTTTTGCAAAAGAAGTCTAAACCTTTGATTCTTTGGTCCTACATCACACAATTAGCAGTTAATTTGGGCGTGTTAGATCTTGATAATACTGCTATGACTGTGCCTTGTGGTATAGAGCCGTTGGGTTTAGATTTCCTAGGCAGGATGGGTATTGTGGACCTTAGCAAAGGTCACATCGCTTTCACCGCTCCCGGTCTGACTATTTTCCCGACAATAAGAACTTCAACCAGACGACGCCGGATACCACCAGCTGAACCTAGCAACCAACCACTGGCAGAACCTAGTACACATTCGCAACAAAACGCTGATTTGGATGCTCGCCTCAACCAGCTTGAAAGGACCATGCACCGGTTAGAGACCAATCTGATGGCCTACTGGGAGTCCGAAGGATTTCAACCACCACATCCACCAACACCTTGATCTCGACACCTCCAAAAAGAGAAGCTTTCTTTAACTCTTTTCCTTTAATTTTTTTTATGCTTCTTTAACATTGAGGACAATATTGGTCTAGGTGTGGGGAAAAATTTGGACTTTTGATGTGAATATTTTTGGTTTTGTGTACGGTTTTTATTGATTTTTTTGCATATAATTTTGCATGTTAAGTCATGAAGCTTGGTCATATTAGTTTGGATGAGATTGGGTGTATGTATGAAATTAATTTGGGCTAAGTAAGTTTTAAGATGAAACATGTTGATTGATTGCAATAACTAATCTCATAGACTTAGTCAAAATTTTGACATTTGAGTGATGAAGTAAATTGTGAAATTAAGGTGAATTCTTGAAATAAACCTGTAAGTGACTTGAGCCTAAATGACATCATCTTTATGTCATGCTAATTCCTTGAATTGTGTGATGCTCCTCTATTTATGTTGCCTTCAGAACTTGTATGGAACCGGTTTGAGTTTATTTGATCACATGGGATATAGAAGTGAATAAGGCTTTCTTTGTTTTTACACCCTTAGCTTAAAATTGACCCACCAAATTATTTTCCCTTTGCAAACATTTTGAGCCTTTACCATTGTTTCTTCAATCAATCACCCCATTTTAAAACCCAAAGACCCCATTAACCTTACCCTATCACAAGTTGAATGAAACATTGAGTAATTTGGGGCTTTTGTGTTATATTGTGTTCTGAGATATTTTTATAAGTACCTATACTCATGTCTTTATTATTTTCTCTCGCTCTTATTGCGTTCCTTTGTTCTTAGAATTATTCGAAAATGAAAAAAAAAGAAGAAAAAGAGAAAAAGAAAAAAATCAGAAAAGAAAAAAAAAGAAAAAGAAGAAAGCACAGTAGCATAAGTTACTATGAGTAGTTGTAGCCCTTTTTATTCATGTTTATCTCAGAATTTTAATTTGTGTGTCCCTTTTACCTGGTAATTTGTGACTACTTGTGATTAACCCTTTGCTATGTTTTTACCTCACCTGTGAACCTAGCCCCATTATATCCTTGAATAAAGTCCTTATGATCTATTAGCTCATGTGATCTGATTGAATGATAATTGGTGAAACTGCAAGCCTATGGTAGTGCAACATGTTAGAGTGAGATTGAAGAGAAACACTCTACCCTCAAACACTTGAGTGTAAGAGCAAAATCCGTGAGAATAATTCATTTTGATTTCATGTTTGCTTTTGAACAAAGATGTCTTATTTTGACTGCATTTATTTGCATTGGCGAAAAGCGATTATGATATGTGTTGCAACTTAAGTCTCTTTGGCCCAAGTTAATGGATTGTGCACATTTGATCTTATGAAGGATGAATTGACTGAGTCTAGTGGTTTGACATGTTTGCTCGAGGGCGAGCAAAGGTTCCGTGTGGGGGAATTTGTTAAGTCATTAAATTGCACTTATTGTGCACTTAATTATCGTTCATGTGTTGAATTCAGTATTCGAAATTAATGGAATTATCGTATAATTTTTTACAGATGGTTTTCAACACCTTAGATACGAAATGAAATCAAAAAGATGCAAAAGAAGGAAGAAAATCCAAAAATTCCCTAATTGACAGAAATTCAGAGACTAAGCGTGGGCATGCCTAAGGATGGAATAAATCTGCACACCACTTTTCAAAAGTCAAATTTGAGATTCTCACCATATTTGAAGATTATATTGCCATCTTTCAAGGGAATCACCTACCGAAAATAGAAGAGTGCCTTACCTGGACAGAATCAAGAGAAGATAACAAAGAGATTAGCAAAAAGAAGGAGATTGGCTGATTAACGCATATATATATACATTAGGTTTTAGAATAGGGGGGACGTTGTTGTTAGGCTGCTACATTTTCTTCTTACTTCTTTTCTTTACGTTTTCTGCACAATTTCAATAGGTTTTTAGCATTTTTTATTAAAGAACCAGGGATGGAGACTTATTACTTTGTTATTTCTTTTGTTTTCAATTCGATTATGAGTAGCTAAATCTTTTGTCTTGGTTTAGGGGATCCATGTTACATGTTATTACTAGAGATTAATTGGTTCAACCGCTAGATTACCGGAATATAACGTTCAGTTTTGATAATCATAAGTAGCAATTAGAATTAACTTCTCTACATTAGAGTTGAAAATTCTAAGAAGATATTTGCTTGATTGATTGCATGTCGTACATGTATTTCACTTGCTCATTGGTTCTTGATTCTTAATGCTATTATTCGATTATACCTATGATCGTATCTAGGTTTTCGTTTAATAAGAATGCTAGGATACATGTTCCTAGTCATTACCCTTAGGAGAAATTCCCCCCAATGAATGTTTATTAATGATTGCAATTTTATGTCAAGGGTCCATAATAGCATGATAACATCAGTGACCCGAAATCAAGGTATTTTCTCATTGATTTTTTAGATTTAAGTATTTCTTTTGATTTAATATTTTTCCTTTGATTTTCTGATATTGTCGTGATTTAAACACCCCCCCCCCTTTTACTTTTGTTAATTGGTTCTTTTGAATTCGCAACTCATTACCGTAAAGATTCCTCATGGGAATGATATCCGCTTACCGCTACTACATTAATTTGTTTTAACGGAAGTGATTTCTTTTATATTTGGTTGCAGGCGACAGCAATACCACTCGGAGTTAGAGGAAAATAATACATTCACTTCTAGGGTACTAACTTTCCTTTCATAGAACGCTTTCTAGGTTTGAACCTAGATTAACCATAAAATTTACGCTCTTGTAATTCCACATCATCATCCTAATACAACATAATTCCAATTTGCAACCATCAATCTTTTCAACAGGCCAAGACCTTTAAAAAGTTTCTTTATATTGTAAAAATCATCAACCATTGTGTAGTTAGGAGGCAATGCTTCATTATACCATCTAAGAATTTTATCAAAACTATGATCAGAAATATGCCCTTCATACTTTATGTTCAAGATACGAGCAATTGAAGACAATTGGGTCATTATCTCATAATTTGGCCATAGTTCTTGGTCAGTTGAGTGTAGTAAGTAAAAAAACTATTTGGATTATAGGTTAGTTTCTCCTTCAAGATTTTCTATATTTTCCTAAAAGCTATAACCAACTACATCGTAAACCATTTGCATGTAAGGATTTTCATTTGCATCTACATTATTTGTTTTAAATCCAATCCTCCCTTCAAACTCATTGAAGCTACCTGACGATTGTGCTTGACTACTCCTTGAGGTGCTACAAATCAATGATTTCCCATGTCGTGTCCACTGAAAATAATTGGGGACAAACCCTCTTCTCAATAAATGCCTGTTCACTTCATCAATAGGAAGGAAATGAATTTTTTTGCATCTTTTACATGGACATCTGATCTTTGGCGCATCCATATATGCAGGTTGAGAACATGCATAATGAATAAAAGCTTTAACTCTCTCAACAAATTCAGGATTAATGAAACCATCACGTGATAATCGTCTATACATCCAAGATATATCAACATTACTCATTTATGCAAAACTGTTAATTTAAATCAGTGATTCCATAGTTAGTATCCTTCATGGCACCCAAAAATTTACAGAACATCTAAACTTTACACATTTCCTAAGTATTAACAATTTAATTAATCACTTAAAATTGATTTCAAAAATATGGTATATGGCATTGTTTACACCTATGAATCAAGAAAATAAGCTCTCGCTGTGACTCCTAGGCTCGTGGAATTTTTCACCAATAAGCCTCACAGGAGCTGCATCACGGGTTTCCAGCCTATATACCATCCTATGGGTTTATTGTGGAACGAATTGTCTTGTCTATGAAACGTATTACTTCCTTGTGCTAATACTATGTTTGCATTAATCACATTGAAGTTGAAGTATTAATTGATCGAATTAATCACCTACAATTAATTGATCAAATTAATTACCTACAATTGATTTCAAAACTATAGTGTATTATTTATACCTGTGAATCAAGAAAACAAGTTCTCGCTGTGACTCGTAGGCTCATGGAATTTTTCATCAATAAGCCTCACGGAAGCTGAATCATGGGTTTCCAACCTATATACCATTCTAGAGGTTTATTATGGAATGAATTGTCTTGTCTATGAAACATATTACTTCTCTATGCTAATACTATGTTTGCATTAATCACATTGAAGTTGAAGTACTAATCGTAGTAATTAATCACCTAAAATTAATCGATTGAATTAATCACTTACAATTGATTTCAAATTGATTCCACATATAGTAAATACTTAGACTATTAAAGAAGAACATAAAAAGTCATCAATGATTATAAGAATATTCTAACCAACAACACAAAACCTTTGTTTTCACACAAAATCCAAAGGTATCATAATCGTATTATTAAAGCAATACATATGGTAAATATTAATTAGTTGCACGACTAACCTGAATGGATAAACAACTTAAGACTACAAGGAAGAAAGATCAACGATGCTCTTCAACATAATATAAGGCCTACGAAAAAGAATAGAAAACATTTAATCTAATACACTTGTGGTAATACAACATCATAAACTAATGTAAGAAAAAAGACATAATATTCAATAATTGTTGTATTAACTCATAGAAGAAGAACAAAGGTAGGGTAGGTCCATGCCTTCAAAACTCATCCATACTCATTTTTTTGTTATTTGTACCTTAGTCTATATTAAATTGTTGTATAAGAACAGAAAAGGTGGAATCAATTATGGCCGAGAACAAAGGTAGAGTAGATCTACACCTTTATAACTCAGCCATACAAAACACATTCATAACATCTCTTTAAATATTAAAATGAAAATGAAAGCGTGCATTCAAAAGATATTAAAATATTATGTGTCAAACAATTATACAAATAATAAGAAAAAGAATCTCATAAAACCCTATTATTATTATAAAAATATTATGACAATAACATGTAAACATAAGGAGCTTTCAATTCCACACTAACTGTGGGACAACTCAACTTTTCAATTTTAGTTTAAATATATATGTATCAAACACACAATAAGAAAAAGCAAAGAATTTTATATTTCGTGTTTATCAGCACATACAGTGTCTCCATGATTTCATAATTCCTTTCATCAGTTTTAAGCTTTCACTAATGCTATGAGTTGAATATCAAACACACAACTTGAAAAAGTAAAGAATTAACAAGGTAAATCAAGTATTTCCAATATTATTTACAACCCCCTTGTATGTATACTAACACTAATCACTACTTGTGTCCAGAGACATTAAATCACTTACATGCTATGTAAGAGGTATGAGGATTCTTATGGATTTAATAGATCCATGAAAACAGATCCCTCTTACTAAATAAAACGAATTGCTGCTTTTAATAAAAACCTAGATCATCTCACTTTATTGCTTACAAAAATAGAAACAAAGAGAGTCAAATTGCTAGAGAGACCAAGAGAGTCATTCGGTAAGAGGGAAGCAACAGAGTTGTATTGCAGAACTAGAATTTTATAATTAAAGAAGGATAAAGAAAGATTATCACAAGTTGTAAATGACAGTTATCTACACAATTAAAATAGCAATACTAGAACCAAATTTGCTTGTAATACATTCCCTACAAACTAAGTGCGTTAATGAATAGAATGAATGTATCCAATATGTCATCGATATAGAATAAAAGTAAGATTATGGGAGACAAAGTAAAGTGAAGGAAAATATATGTGTCAAATTGTAAAAAAGTAAAATTGAGATAATAAAGTTTGTAGATTAAATGATGAAATCAAGCACGAGGCTTGTTTAAGATAATAAAGGGATTTACGAAGGTGAAAAATGTAGTGAGGATGATGGAGATCAATAAAGCTAGGAATCTTATACAGAAATAGTAGTTCCTAAAGTTGACCATAAATAAAGGCATTATTGAAATAAAGTTTATAAACATGTTAGTTATTAGAAAGAGCAATAGTGAGAATAATCTGAATAGTTATAAGTTTGACAATAGGAAAAAAAAAAGTAGTATGATTGATACCTAGAGCTTGATGATATCCGTTGGCAACAAGGTAACCTTTATAATGCTCAATAGGATTATCAAGATTCCATTTAATATGAAAGACTCATTTATAACTGATAATGTTGTTACGATTATATTATAGGAATAAAAGTTTTCATTTGATTACAATGAGGATCATTAAACTCATTAAGTATAACTTATAACCAATGCAAAAAAATTTATGCTTAGGAAAAGGACTTAGGGCTAGAATCATAAAGATTATAATTGTTAACAAAATAAGTGATATAATTAGAAAAAAAATTTTAGGGATGTGTGCATGATCATAGGATAAGGACATGGTGACAAAGATAAAAGAGTATGATTTAATTGGATGGTATCTCTCAAATTGAGTTTCTAACATCTAAGGTTTATTCTTTCTTTAAAATGTCTTTATTTTAATTCTTTTTGAAGTTTTTATAATTTTGTGAAACCAATATAGTTACCCAAAGTAACTAGAAGTTATGTTAAGAGTAGAAAGTCATAGTATTATTATTGTATATTTTGACAATTTTGTGTTGCCATTTTTAGCAACTAAGTCTGTACATGGGATGAAGATAACTCTATGATAGGCATAGCATCTCAAAGATTCTTTTTTTTTGTGATAGTAGGTGAAATAGTATATAAAGTATTGGTACATAAATGAATACAAATTCACTTCACCTTTTGTTTCCCAAACCATCTTAAAGTTATGCATAACATTAAAGGTTGTTTGATGGTGAATTCAATAATTAGTTTAATTTATTATCCGATGGGAATGTTATCTACAGAGTAGTTTTGTATTTTATTTATATACGACTACTTTTGTGATCATATGTATATATATAGGAAAAAAGTTTAGTAACCATGTGTGTATATATATGTACATAGAAAAATGTTTTATGGTCGTGTCTGTGTATATATATGTAAGAAAAAGTTTGGTTGTCATGTATATATACATATATGTTTCTATGTGTATATATATAAAATTTTAGTTGTCATGTGCGTAAATATACAAAAAAAAATTGATGACTATGTATGTACATGTGTATAGAAAATTTTTTTTATTTATGTATGCATGAGGATATGTGTGAAAAACATGTTTTAAAACTATGTGCATATATGTGTTTATTCAAACTAAAAAAAGTTTGGTATTCATTTGAGTATATATTTATATGGGAAAGATGTTTTGTTGACATGTGTATATATAGATTGGAAAAAAATTTGTGGCTACATGTGTGTGTGCATATATAAAAAGTTTTAGTTGTTAGATGTGTATATATATATAGTAAACAATTTTGGTGGCATTGTGTATATATATAGAAAAAAATTTATCACTGTATATGCATGTAAAGAAAAAACTTTTATAGCTTTAAGTGTATATATGTTAGAAAAAAATTATGGTCATATATGTAAACATATATTAAAATGTTTATTGGTCATATGTGTAAATCTAGGAAATAAAAATGATCAATACCAATATTTATAAGAAACTTCAATTGATCAAATATTACCATTATATGTTCAATCATCCAATTCATCAATTACTTAGAACTTTAAATAGTTACGTAAACTTATAATGCAATCTCAATCTCACTAAACAATATTTCTAATTTAACTTAATTCAAACAAATTTACCTTATACATATAGTAGACAAAAAAAAAGGCGTTAAAACCTAATTAAATATACCTACAAAATGCATATAATTGACTACTATAAGTTATTAAAATATGAGTCCTCAAAAATATCGATCACCCCAAGGACTATATTACTATGATTATTAATCCTAGCCTAACAATAAAACTAACTCAAATAAGATATAGTGAAAAATAATAAAATTGCTAAATTGAAAAAAAACCATTAGTTAAATTCATTATAATTGTCATATTGTAATTGTACATCTCAAAATATATGTCCAAAAGCAAGGTAATTACACTAACATAAATATTAATATGATTGCAACCATGTATGAACTTTATCAATTTAGCACCTAAAAGATAATTTAGCATCCAAAACAAAAAGACTAGTTTTATCAAACTTCGTTTTCTCTTTGTCTATTAACTTCCATTTCCAAAACAAGATTGATAAGCTTCAAGATTCCTAACTAGTAATCTACTTTATATGTTCCTATGGTATATACTTCGTTAGTGGTCCAAAAGGTATGAAGGAGACCAATCAATCTAACCAATTAAATGTGGTTAAAGGTTTTGAGGAGTGACCAAAAGTGGGCTAGCTTTTCTTTTATTCTCTTTAATGGTTCATAGATATGTTCTTCAATCCTTTTCAATATCGCAATCTTTATATATATATAGATAGAAGTTCTATAGTGGAAAAAGTAAATTTCAATTATCTTTTTCCTATTAACCTTAAAGGAGGAGGTGTGATTATTCACATTGAATAGCTTTATTTAGTCATAAAGTTAGGATTCTTTTTTATGTAGATATTTTGGAGAATAAAAAGAAAAGCTCCACTTGCCTAGTGTTTAGTGTATGTACCTAAGATAAGAAGCTACTCACTAATTAGTGTTAATACAATAATAATGCACAAATCCCTAAATCTTATGTTAAGAGCCACTTCCTTATTCCTTCTTGTAGGACCAAGGCCAAATTCTCAACTTAGATACGTCATAGCAAGGAATCTTCCAATTAGAAAACGTTTGACCACTAATTGGAATGAAATTTAAGAACACTAACTAAAGAGACACAAATGCATTGATAAATTGTTGGGTTGTTGATC
>JAOSBN010058980.1:0-13973 GCA_027563595.1 Erythroxylum suave | reverse complement strand
TTTTCCACCCCCCCCCCCCCCCCCCCCATTATCTGACCTTAAAATCTGAATCTTTTTTCGGAACTGCGTTTCAATCATATGGAAAAACGCAACAAATTTGTCATACACTTCAGATTTATTTTTCATGAAAGATACCCAAGTCATACGGGAATAATCATCAATAAAAAGCACAAAGTATTGGAAATTACTACCATGTGAGTTTAGGGCAGGACCCCACACATCCGAATGTATTAATGAAAAAACAGAGTTGACTCGAGTGTTATTTGGATTGAAAGACACCCGGTAGCTCTTGGCCAAAATGCAAGTTTCACAATGTAAATGAGTGTCATTATTTTTAAAGAGGGTAGGAAATAAAAACC
The DNA here is from genome assembly GCA_027563595.1 of Erythroxylum suave. Taxonomy (NCBI): domain Eukaryota; kingdom Viridiplantae; phylum Streptophyta; class Magnoliopsida; order Malpighiales; family Erythroxylaceae; genus Erythroxylum; species Erythroxylum suave. The sequence continues at coordinate 13,614 of JAOSBN010058980.1, read as the reverse complement.
GGAGATAACTAAAGGAAATGTGGCCCAATCTTCGGTGCCAAAGCCATATTTGTCTATCAACCGTTCCATGAGCAAGCTGAGCAGTATCGTGGTGAGCCACTTCATCAACGTAGTACAGACCGTCATGTTCAGTACCACACCCAATGATCTCCCCCGGATGAGTATCTTGCAAAAGGCAAAAAGTCGAGTACATCAGAACCACACAGTCTAATTCTTTGGTAACATGGCTAATGGATAGAAGTTTGCACGATAAGGATGGGACATATAGGCATTTCTTTAATTTCAATTTTAGGGAAATAACTATGGTTCCCCCGCATTTCACTTATGAGAGCTCTCCATTAGCCGACTGAATGTGTGTTTTGATGGGTGGGGTTGGGTCAAGAATATCTGTTTTGTCATGGGTCATAGTATCTGTAGCCCCGCAATAAAGAATCCACTTCGTCGATTTTTCAAAACTAGACCCAGTTTGAAGTGCTTTTGGGTGAACCGATTTGTCCGGTTGGGTTTGGTCCGAGTCAGTGGCACGATCCTGTTTGGTCAATGGTTTGGTTTGGGTGTGGTCTGGTTTTATTGGTGTAGACTCGGCTTTGTAGTGGGCTGGGCTCATGTTTGTGTTGTCTGGCTAGTGGTCAGCTTGGACCGAAAAGGCTCATTGGGCTTGGCCTGCTGAGGATTTAATTTTCTGGGCTGTAGACTTTTGTTGACTGGTAGGTTATTTCCTCGGTTTGAGCTTGCCCTCTATTGTGAACCAGATAAATAATTCCCTGAGCTCATATACTTATTAGACCCATAAGAATTAAAAAATACAACATCATTAAAAAACCCAATTGACAAAAACTTAGGGTTTATAATCTTCAAAGGATCTGGAATTGATATTTCAAACCCTGTACCTTTCTCTTCACCAGGGGAAACCCTAGTGCTGCCGCCGCCGCCACCATTTCCTCCATGGCTTACTGCTGCAAACCCGTGTTGCTCTGAGCTTGTCCATCGATTTCTTCCCCTTTCTCACTGTGGTTGTTGTCGGCGACCTTTTGGTTGCCCGCAGCCATGTGTGCCCTCCCGGGTTTGTGGTTGTCTTCCCACCAATCGGGGTAGCACACCAAGCGGAAACATGTCTCCTTCATGTGTTTTTTCATTCCGCAATGTGAACATGTGAGCTTTGATTTGTCTTCCTTGTTCCTTAATGAATTTCGATCGGAGTGGGCTTGAAACCGCGGTGATTGATTTCCTGAGCGGTTGTTTCGGTTGTCCCTGTTGTTGGTCTATTCGGATTCTAGCCGATTTCTGTCCTATGTCCCTCTGGTTGCCAGGCCCGTTCCTATCCCCGATGACGAATCCCCTTTCGAGGATGTTACCGGCTTCAATATGAGAAGCCTTGCAATTTCTCTTCTCACAATGGCATACACCATCTCTACCGAGGGGAGCGGATCCACTTTCAAGATGTCCCGCTTAATCGGTTCATACCGATCCTCAATCCCAGCGAGAAACTGGTATAGTCTCTGCTCTTGAATTATTTTGTTATAGATGCCGATATCTTCTGGGTCCTTCATTGGATTTGGTTGCTTTCGGTCGATGGCCATCCATATATTTTGCATCTTATTCCAGAATTCCTCAATTGTATCTTGTCCCTGCCTGTGGGTATTTGCCCGTCGATGCAAGTTGAACACTTGGAGGGAGTCTATGCCGCTGCCATAAGTGGTGGCTAGACCCTCCTATAAACTTTTTACAGTCGGGTATTGAGATACTGTATTCACCAAATTTGGCTCTATATTCTATATTATCCAAGTGAAGACACATTGGTCTCCTTGTTCCCATTTGTCGAATGTGGGATCAGTTGTTACTGGGACCGGGGGAACTCCTGTGATGTGAGAACCCCTGCCTCTTCCTCCAATTGCCATCCGCATGAGCCTCGCCCACAGGGGATAGTTGTCTCCATTAAGCTTGATTCCTATTGAAAGGTTATTTGGATCATTTGTTAGTGGTTGAGCCCCCAAACTATTACGTAGCAGGTTCGCTAGTTGCAACATTAAATCATCTGGGGCATTTGTGGATGATTCTTCTAGTCCTGTCATTGTTGATTTATGGTTTTTGTTTGAAGGAAATACTGATGTTTCTGTCTGTTATTTGCAGATGGCTGGGTTTGAACTAGTAAGTATACTATTTTTGGTTGAATTGGCTGAAAAATGGTATGAACGATGATGAGATTTCTCTGAGTTCCCAGGCTCTAACACAACTCTGATACCATTTTACGATGGTACCAAGAGATATTGGGTGGAAATGATTTCCATTTTTTCTATATATCAAACTGTGTAATGTACAGCGTATGTATAGTACAGCATTAGGCTAAGTATGGTAAGGATCCTACATAATTACAGAATTATTACACACTAATTGTAGCATGATCTTAGGGATTAATTTTTATCCTAACAGTCCTGGTCAACATCCCTGATCAAGGCACTAATCATGCTAACAGTAATAAAATGAATGAAGCTTCTTTCTTCTCTTCTTCCTCAAGATATCTTTCTTCATTCCCAGAAAGTTTATTTTTCTTCTCCTTTCTTTTCATAGTATCAGAGCAAGACTTTCAGCTTACAACTATGATTTTCTGAACATATATCAATGGCGAGTGGTAGTACAGGAGCTGCTATTGAAAATCCATCAATAACATCTCTTATTCCTCTTCACGAGCAACCCTCTAGTTCCTACTTCATTCATCCTTTAGAAAATCCCAATTTAGTCCTTGTTACTCCTCCATTCACATATCCAAATTATCATTTATGGCATCGTGCCATGAAGATGGCACTTCAATCAAAGAATAAACTACCCTTTGTTGATGATTCCATATTGAAGTCGAAAACTGTAGATCCTCTTTTGCCAGCATGGGAAAGATGTAACACTCTTTTTCATTCTTGGATATTGCATTCGGTGAGCTCTTCTATTTCACAATATATGATATGGATGGATAGTGCATATAAGATATGGAAGGATTTAAAGGATACGTTTGCACAAAGTGATAACTTCAGAATTTCTGACTTACAAGAAGAAATTTACAATATAAAACAAGGCACTAGCACAGTCACTGATTACTTCACTCGCCTGTCACTGATTACTTCACTCGCCTTAAGATAGTTTGGGATGAATTAAATAATATGAGGCCAATTCCTACTTGTAATTGTGCTGACAAATGCGGCCACAATCTGTCAAACAGAATAAGAAGCGTCTTTGAAACTGATTGTGCCATAAGATTCTTGAAAGAGCTTAATGTAACTTATGCTACTATCAAATCTAACCTAACGTTGAAGGATCCCTTGCCTCCCATCAACAAAATTTTTGCTCTAGTTGTTCAGTAGGAAAGACAATTTGGCCTTCAGTCAAATGCTATTGGATAGATTGAAACTAATACATTCCTAGTTAAAGGAAGTATGGTGAATTTAGTTTAAAACTCAAGGAGCTCACAGAAGAAGAATTTCAACAATAATTGGAAGAGACCATACTGCACGTATTGTGGAAATCATGGACATACAATTGACAAATGCTTCAAGAAGCATGGTTACCCCCAAGGATATAAATCCAAACCGAAGACTGTCATCAATGCTACAGCAAGTATGAATGCAGAAAAGGGATTAGAGTCTAGTCAATTGAAGAAAGAAGAAGATGGTGTTATGATCACACAAGAGCAATACAAACGTCTTACGGACTTGATGCAAGGAACTGGAGGATCTACAAAAAAAGATGGCACCTCTAGTAATAGCTTTATCAACACATTGACAGCAGCCTTCAATCCAACACCAGAATGTGCAGGTAAAAGTATGTCACCTAACAATTGGATTTTGGACATTGGTGCCACGAATCACATAACTTGCTCAGAAAAATTCTTCAAAGATTACAAACCTGTTGAAAACATTTTTGTTCACCTACAAAATTCACAAAAACTCTTGGCCACACACATTGGAATAGTAGAAGTGTTAAGCACTTTGACATTGCATAATGTTTTTCTTGTTCCTTTCTTCAGTTTTAACTTGATATTAGTCAGCAAACTAACCTCAGCTTCTCTATATTGTCTACTTTTCAAATCCAATGTTTGTGTTATACAGGACCTTCAGGACTAGAAGACGCTTGGACAAGCTGAACAACACAATGTTCTTTACTTCCTCACCAAACCAAGACTGTCAATCTGTACTGTTGCAACCTCAGTTTCAACACCAAATATCTGGCATCTTAGACTTGGACACCTCTCAATTTCTAGAATCAAAAGACTAAAGGAGTATGAAAATTCCATTTCTATTCCAAACTTTGAAATGTGTGATGTTTGCCATTATGCTAAGCATAAACAAATTGTTTTTCCTTTGAGTAAAAGTTCTGTTTCAAAACCTTTTGAACTAATTCACATGGATGTTTGGGGTCCAAATTCAGTTCCATCTTTTTCAGGACATCGTTATTTCCTCACCATAGTAGATGATTATTCCAGAGTTACCTGGATCTATTTTTTGAAACAAAAATCAGAAGTTCAAAATTCCACACTTTTGCTATCTGGTTAAGAACCAATTTGATTCTATAGTCAAAGTAATCTAAACAAATCAAGCACATGAATTCATGTTGAGTAATTACTATTTAGTTCATGGCATCATACATCAAAATTCTTGTGTCAAAACTCTTGAACAAAATGGTGTTGTTGAAAGAAAACACCAACACCTACTTAATGTAGCTCGAGCCTTACTATTCCAAGCATATTTACCTGTCAGCTTCTGGAAAGAATGCGTTAGTCATGTTGTGTATCTCATTAACAGAATACCAACACCAGTCCTTGAAAATAAAACACCTTTTGAAAAACTCTACTCAAAACATCCTAATCTTTCACATTTCAGAGGTTTTGGTTGCTAGTGTTTTGTAACATGTCTTTCAAACGGAACGAAAAGAAAATTGATTCTAAAGCACGAAAATGCATTTTTGTTGGATACCCTCATCGAATAAAAGGATACAAACTCTTTGAATTACATATCAAGACATGTAACCTTTGATGAAATAGGTTTTCCCTTCAAAGACACAAAAACAATTATATAGCTGATACTTCCTTTTTGTACTGCAGAATATGTTGATCTTTTTACACCACCACCACAAACAAATACTTCTTCATCAGAACCTGAAACTCATGATACAAACACCATACCATTAGAAATATCAGTACAAGACCTTAGACGGTCAACTAAAGCAAGAAAACCACCTGCTTATCTTGATGACTACCATTGTGAGAATTGTGTTGGGCAGCTTGTATAAGACTTTCAGGATTAGAGGTATTATTCTTTAGGTGCTCCCCATAACCTATACACTGTTTTATCTTATGACCACTTACCTATAGCTCAACAACAATTTTGCTCATCCATTACCACTCTTTGTGAATCTAAAACCTATAATCAAGCCATTAAGTTAAAATGTTGGAGGAAAGCTATGTAGGATGAGCTTGTTGCCTTACAATAGGAAATCACAAACCTACCAAAAGAGAAAAGCACAATGGGATGAAAGTGGGTGTATAGGATAAAGTACAGTTCAAATGGTTCAGTTGAAAGATGCAAAGCACGTTTGGTAGCCAAAGGATATACATAATAAGAAGGACTTGACTTCCTGGAAACATTTTCTCCAGTTGCAAAACTGACAACACTGAGAACATTACTTGTTCTTACAGCTACTAAAGATTGGTATTTGAAACAAATGGACATTAATAATGCCTTCTTGCATGGAGATCTGAATGAAGAAGTGTATATAGAGATTCCTCAAGGTTTTGAATGTTCAGATAAAGGAAAGGTGATTAAGTTAAACAAGCCTTTGTATGGGCTAAAACAAGCAAGTCATCAATGGTTTGCAAAGCTTTCAGAGGCACTCACAAGTCAAGGTTTCTCAGCTATTGCTTCAGACCCTTTTGTATTCATTCGCAAGACCCTAGGAAGCCATTTAATTCTACTAGTTTACATGGATGACATAGTAGTGGCCTCAAATGATATCAATGCAGTAAATTGCATAAAGCAATTCTTGGATTTCAAGTTTTGGATCAAGGATCTTGGTGAGCTGAAATACTTCCTTAGATTAGAAATCATTCGTTCAGAAAAAGGAATCAGCCTGAATCAAAGGAAATATGCCATAGAGATACTAAAGGAAATTGGTTTCCCTGGTAGCAAACCTCTGTACGCACCCCTGATGGTCAATTTAAAACTATCCTCTAATTTAAGAAAGCCTCTGACAAATATCAGAAGTTATAGATGCTTGATTGGAAGATTGTTATATCTAACCAGTACTTGCCCTGATTTGACATTTACAGTCTAACAACTTTCACAGTTTTTGGCTTCTCCAAGTGAAGATCATATAAAGGCCACCCACAGAGTACGGAGGTATATAAAAGCCACTCCTGGATAGAGATTGTTTTATCTTGCAAAGAGAGAAATCAAGCTACAAGGTTTTTCAGACTCAAACTGGGGATCATACACAGATACTAGAAAGTCTATCATAGGCTATTGATTACTTATGGGACGTTCTCTCATCAGCTAGAGGGCAAAGAAGCAAACCACAATCTCACGTTCCTCAGCAGAAGCAGAATATAAAGCACTAGCATCACTGGCTTGTGAAGTCCAATAGATACATTGCCTTTTTAAACATTTTGGCGTTGCACTTACTCAACCTATTCCAATCTACTGTGACAATCAATCTGCCATCCACATAGCTAAAAACTCAATTTTCCATGAACAGACAAAGCATATAGAAATGGGAATTGTCTTTTGGTTCAGGAAAAGATACCGCATGGTTTGATGCTTCTTCTTCCCATCTCAAGTTGTCATCAATTGGCAGATATTTTTACCAAAGCTCTGCCTGCATCTACTCATCATCTTCTTTTATCCAAGATGGGGCTTGAGAACCAATACTCTCCATATTGTAAGGGGCTCTCAAAGCTCACATATGCCTCTGACTTCATTTGTAGTTCAGACGTGCATGAAGAAACGAGCGAACAAAGCGACATAGTATTAGAGAAAGGGTAAATAAAAGCAACGACATCATGATATGCATATTGAAGGAACACTTGAACGACGACATTTTGTTCTCAATAGAATTACCAACAGATTCTGTTTAAGAAGAATGATGCAGAACATATTGCAAAAAAGGACAGACAAGGTTACAATAGATTTTTTGCTGGATTTTCTACTACCACAAAATATGTAACAAAATTTCTCTTCTTTGTTGTTATAACAAATTCAGTAGCATAAATCTATAAATACCCCGACACTTGTACATTAATTAAATGAATGAAGCTTTCTTCTTCTCTTCTTCCTCAAGATATCTTTCTTCATTCCCAAAAATTTTATTTTTCTTCTCCTTTCTTTTCATAAGACAACAAGCTAGCATATAAAAGGTGTTCTCGAGGTAGTATATTTGTTCCAAATCATATTATACTAGTCTACATCAAGCTTGACAAGTTTAAATAACTTAATACACATCAAGTAAGACCGAGTTCCTACTGTAGAGTTCAATAGAGTATTGACTTGATGAAGTGATTTCTGTCCATTTATCTCGAAGCTTCAATAAAGTTTGTCACTAGACTGAGTCTGCTAAATAATGTTTTATTGATCATATATTTTCAGATTTTAGAAGGTCAAGCAGACAACTTAATTATATCATCAAATTAATACCTTTTTATGCAATTACAATTAAAATTTTAGTGTAAAAAACTTTAGATAATGAATTATCCAAATAATTACAAGTTAATGTTGAATATTTGACAATAATAATGCTAAATATGTTACTGTTAAAAAATAAAAATTTATTAATTAAAAATTGAAAATATTGTAAATTTATCCATACTTTTTTAACATTTATTTCATGAAATTAAAAGTTATCTGCTTAAATCACCTAACTTGTAAATCGTGTCAAGAGTTTGATATTTGTTTTAATCTTAAAATCCAATTTAATTAATTTGATTTAAGTCATTTCTTCAATATTTTCTAAAAATTTAAAATCATTAATATTTATAAATATCCCATCATAAAAGAAATAATTACTGCAACTAAAACTTCATAAATCTATTGTGTAATTGGTATCATATTCAAAATTTAGAATTTAAAGTAGAATAGGCATGACTATATTCTTGATGTGTAGAAATATAGTATTATCTATATTGAGCTATATTACTATTAATGGAAATGAATAGAAGTAAAATACTCTTGAATACCTTTCATCAAATAGTTACGAAGCTTTGATAAGGGAAGCGTTAAAGGTTGTTGGGAAGAAGCTAACCCATATACAAATAACAAAGACAGATAGTAAACCATCTTCAAAACACAACTATAAACATAACCCATACATCGAATGCATAATTAAGAACTCACAATAAACACTTAAAGGTATAAGTTAAACTTCGCACAACTTTGTTAATGAAAATAGAACAAAAGAACAATACCGATTTAGTTAATGATGGTTCTTCGGTGGTGATGACTACAATACAAAACCCAAATAGAAGAGAGGAGACAGTGGTTTGCAGGATGGAGGATTTTGAAAAATGTTGGCGGCTTGAACAAGAACAAAGGAGCCTTTTATTGTACTTATGATTGAAAACCTAATACAAAACAACGTTGTTTAGGTAAACAATGTCGTTTCTTATTTACTATAGTTGTTTGGAAGTCCTATTAATTAATTTGCTACAATCTATTACATTGGGTTGACAAACGTTAAATGTAGTGACTAATAAATGGTTCGACTAATAAGGTTAATGGTAGATGAAGGGAACAAGAATGATGTTGTCATGTTCACTAAACATTGATTCATTTCGTAATAATGAAATGTGGTTTGCATTTCCTATTAATTCAAATAATAACAATAAGATACTAATTTTAAAAAGTTTCCAATTTAATTTTGTTTATTTACCAAATTAAAATTAAAGATTAATCATTCCCAAAAATTAAGCAAATGAAGAGCAATTGCATATATATGTGAGAAGATAAAATTTTCATTTTGTATGATGTATTAGGAATACCTTATCTATATTAATCAATTAAGAAAATTAAAAAAGTAAAGATATTGCCTCGGTTTTGGCGACGATGTGGAAATTTGGTAGCAAATTATCTACCACTTGCGACTAAGTGTGGTGGTTGATCGCGGAAATGTTCTTCTGCGACTAAACATACTCCGTCGCAAAAACCCTCAGATATTTAAATTAAATGTATCTTTTTATACAAATAATAAGGTTAATGGTAGATTAAGGGCTAAAAGGTATATGTTATCATGTTAGTGATGAATTTGGTAAAAATGAGTTGTGGTTTTCATTCCTTATTAATTCAACTAATAGCAAAAGAAAATACTAATTTTTAAAAATTTTCCAATTTTGCTTTGTTTATCTACCAAATTAAAATCAAGGATTAGTAATTCCCAAAAATGAAGCAAATCAAGAACAATTGCATATATAAGTGCAAAAGGTAAACTTTTTATTTTTTTATTCATAATAAGAATAGCTCATATATATTAATCAATTAAAAAAAATAAGAATGTATTAAAAATGCTTGAGTTTTGGCGATGTTGTGTATAATTGGTAGCAAATTGTCTAACATTGGCGACTAGAGTTTTGGTGATGTTGTGTATAATTGTTCGTCACAAACAGGTGAACAGGTTAAAAAAATAAGTGGGACGACGTCGTTTTTCCTGTGTTTGTTCCCTCACATTTTCACTGAAACTTTGCTATTGAAGCTTAACCTACCCTCTTCTCTTCATTTGCCTTCTGTCTACCTTTTGTATCTCAAATATTGTACTCTTCATTTGCCTTCTCACCTTCTGCTTATTCTTCGACCTTTTCGAGTTCTCCCACAGCTTCCCATAGTCTAAGGTGAGTCCAGTTGTTTATGTTTTTTGTTAACCAATGTGAAACCCCTAACTGTGTTGATCTTTTTTTGTGTTTAATGTTCAATTTTTGCGTTAGTTGGTGATTGTGTATAGGATTTTTTTGCAGATTCTGTCTTCTTCTGTTTGATTGGAGCTAAAATTGAAAATTTTGTTGGCATCTTCAGGTATATTCTCCCTGCCACATGTTCAATAAAAGCTTGTTATTATTTTTGGTTGGATTCCTTATGCTATGGATTACATATTCCTTGTCAAGGTTTGAAGGAAGCTCTCACACGATACAGAGAGATTGTTCCATACTCAAAATTGTCAAGTGTTCCAATCTTCTCTATTCTTATTCGTTGCAGTTTGAAATTGCTTTCAGTGCTTCCTTTAGCCATTTACCATGATTGCAAAATCAACAATGACCTCAAAATGAGCCCTAAAAGTTTATGATCTTAGTTCATTTCTAAAAGAATTTGAACCTCTTAGAAAATGTGTTATCTTCTTTTATTGTATACCTAGATGGATAAGAGTTGGATGTCGCATCAAAAATGGTCAGCTGAATACATAAAAGGAGTTAAGAGTTTCATACAATTTGTAAAACATCAAATGGGTGATGAATGTAGTATTCGTTGTCTGTACATAGATTGCTTAAATGTCAACTACCAAAGTCAAGATGTGGTATATAATCACTTGCTAACTCACGGCGTAAATAAATTCTATACTCAATGGCTTTATCATGGTCATCATAAGGAAGCAAGTTATAGTAGAAGTGGTGGTACATGTTATGATGACAGTAACAATAATGACGTAGATGATTATGATGTGAATGATGATGGTGATGATGGGATTGATGAGATGTTGGACGATTGTTAGAATTATAGAGAGACTATGAATGAAATAGGAACGCCTAACATAATTGGTAGTATTACAGAAGATAATTTTGGGAAGTTATTGAAAGTTGCTCAAGAACAATTATATCTGGGGTGCTCAATTCTCTCACAACTATCATTTGTTGTGAAGTTATTGCATTTGAAGGTTTATAATAAATGGAGTGACAAGTCTTTTGAAGTGCTAATTTACTTACTGAATGATGCATTACCTATTAGACACAAGTTGTTGAAATCTTACTATGATGTAAAGAAACTGTTAGGGGACCTTGGATTGGGATATATTTCAATTCATGCTTGTAAGTATGATTGTGTTCTTTTTTGGAAGGAAAATAAAGATCTTCAGGAGTGTCCTATTTGTGGTACATCAAGGTGGCAAGTGGATGATGGTGGAGGGAAAAAGATACCAAATAAAATCCTTTGATACTTCTTTATTAAACCACGATTATGAAGACTTTTTATGTAAGTAAAAAAAACTATAAATATGAGGTGACATAAAGAGAAATACATTGATGATAACATTATGTGTCATTCAGCAGACCCATTGGTATGGAAAGAAATTGATAGAAAGTTTCCATGGTTTGTACGAGATTGTCTTATTGTTTGACTTGGAGTGGCCTCAGATGGATTTAATCCTTTCAATAATATGAGTACATCATAGAACATGTGGTCGGTGATTCTAGTTCCATACAATTTAACTCTATGGAAGTGTATGAAGGAGCCTTTTATGTTTTTGTCTTTTCTTATTCTAGGACCTACTACCCCTGATAAGGACATCGATGTATACATGCAACCACTAATTGATGACTTCAATGATCTATGGGAATTTAGATTACAAACTTTTGATATTGTTGAAGGTGAAACATTTATAATGCATGTTGCTGTTTTGTAGACTATAAATGATTTTCGAGCTTATGGGAATTTGTCCAGGTGGAGCACTAAAGGGTATATGGCTTATCATATGTGTAATCATCAAACATATTCAACGAGGATACGAAGTAAAATATGTTATACGGGTCATCCTCGTTATTTGGAACATAGGCATAGATGACGAAGAAGTAAATTGTTTAATGTCATAGTAAAATTAGGTGAAGCTCTGATGCAGTTGTCTGATGATGATATCATTTTCTAACTATCACATTTGGGTGACATTACACCTCGCACACACCCAAGTAATAGAAAGCAAAAATGAAATGATGTCAAACTGAATTGGACAAGAAAACGCATATTTTTCAACTTTCCATATAAGAAGGAATTACTATTAAGGCACAATCTTGATATCATACACATTGAGAAAAACATTTGTGACTCCATTTTAGGGACTGTCATGAGAATTTGTAGGAAATCCAAAGACACAATCAAGCGTAGGCTTGACTTAGAAGACATGAATATTAGAAAGGAATTGCATTTGAAAAGAAGAGATGATGGGTCATACGTTATTCTCCCTGCTTGTTACAACGTGTCAAAAAGTGATAAACAATCGTTTTGTCAATTCCTCCAATCAGTCAAATTTCCTGATGGGTATGCATTAAATATCAGCCGTTGTATGAATGTTAAAGATGGGAAAGTGTCAAGGTTGAAAAGTCATGATTGTCATGTACTTTGCAAGGATTACTTCCCGTTGGAATACGTGAGTGTTTGCCAAAGGATGTGTTCATTACGTCAAATTAATTGGGAGAGTTTTTTAAGCAATCATGTTACAAGACACTTAAAGTTGAAGGGCTTGATAAAATGGAAAAAGACATAACATTGATTCTATGTAAGCTTGAACTATTATTCTCCCATCATTTTTTGATGTTATGGTTCATTTGGCAATTCATTTATCATATAAAGCAAAACTTTGTGGACCGGTTCAATTTCAATAGATGTTTCTGATTGAAAGGTAATTCATATTAAATTCAACAAGTTTTTTTTATGTTATTTGTTTGTAACAATTCCTAACTTCATATCTGATTATGTTCAGGTTGTTATGCTCTCTTAAGCATTATGTACGTAATAGAGCTCAACCAGAAAGGTTTATTGCCGAGGCTTATATAGCAAATGAATGCTTGACTTTTTTTCAATGTACTTAACTGATGTGGAGACAAGATTTAATAGACTAGGACATAACTTTGATTTTCATGACGACTATGGGTTGTCTATTTTCTCCCAAAAAGCTAGGTCACTTATTATAGGTAAATAAGTGGAGTTAACTAAAGATGAATTCGAAATCGCCCATTGGTATATTTTGATCAATTTCGAGAAAGTTGATACATACATGGAGTACGTATATTCCTTTTCATTTAAACAATCATATTAAAATTTTCTTCATTCACTTTAAGAACTTACTGTCATTGTCTTTTTTAAATAGAGAGCACAAAGACACAATTCGTAGCAAAGGGGTCATTAAAGTTGAAGAAAGACATAGGCAGAAGTTTGTATCATGGTTTAGAAATCGAGTAAGTTTCATATTGATTACATACTATGAAAATATGAGGATGAAACAATATAAGAATGTGTCTCATCCTCATATTTTCATAGTAGGTAATCAATATGAAACTTACTCGATAATGAGAATGTGTCTCATCCTCATATTTATTTTCAATTTGTCGTACAGATGATACGGTTACATAACCGTAATGTGCAAGAAGCGATAACAACATTATATAGTTTGGCATATAGGCCTCATATTTGTGGGAAGAAATACACAGGTTGCATTGTTAATGTAGCACCCCCTTACAGCAAGGTACACACCGGGACGCCCGCAGGTCATTCCGATACATATCCTACGATAAGGGTAAACTACGATCAATCACTATAAACACCTCACATGGCATCATAATAAAACATCAGTATAAAAATCATAATGTTTTTTAAACCAAAAATTTCCTCATTT
>JAOSBN010058890.1:0-13981 GCA_027563595.1 Erythroxylum suave | reverse complement strand
CACTTTATTCATGAAAACATACTTGATTCCAGATTCATTTAATAGTGCCATTATTGATAGTCAACTACTATCATGATGTGAAACTCATCATTCCCTTAAAGTAAACTCCTTTACTTATATGTAGATAAATGGCAACACTACATTCTAAAACCATAATCAAGTGACCAACTTGGTTATTCAACTGTAAATCAATTAATTTAGATTCTAATAATATGCATGTTTCCCATACATCTCTATGTATAGGTATATTACTTACAAAAGAATCTTGGTACCTTTTGACTAGATATATAACACTCACACAAATAAAACCTAACTCTTTTGTTTTATTAATAATAAATATTTTCATTACAAAATTGTAACTGAAGAAGATAAAATTACATGTAAATACTCTTGCTTTCCAGGGCACTATATTTACATAACTCCAACATTTAGTGGTTAATTTGATTGTTTAGTGTGTGTTTAGGTTAAGAATTGTGTTAGTTCATAAATATTTATTTTTTAGGTAGGAACAAGTTTTTGAGCTTCAATTATATATGTTAGTAGTGTGCCCTAGGCCAATGGTCATGTGATTTTTGTACTGACATTCTGAATTATTATTTATATATTATGAAGTATTCTTTTATATATGCATGTATATTGTTTAAGTAATGTGATTTACATTCCATTAATAGTATTAGGCTTATGTCATCAAATATGTGAATTGATAGTAAAACCATAAGCATTATAATATTATTCTAAACTGTCCCTGATCGATCATTATTGGTGGAGCAATAATGAATTAAGCCTAGTATGTGTTCCGATTGATGATCACATTTTACTGATCATGGATATGAGTTATCAAATCAGATACATAGATATATGCTAGAGACCATATATTGGACTGACCCACAAAAAGAACACTACATGGTTTCATGTCAATAGTGATTCTCAATATAGTTTGACTTAGTCATTTGACCTGAAGTCATCACGGTTCCCTACATGAGGAATTCAATGTTTTGATATTAGCTAAGCTATCTTGAACCGGATAACAAGTAGTCTTACGTTAGACATTAAATGAATCATCCGGAGGGATGTGAATGACATAGATGGGATTTGTACATCTCTTAAATGAGAGAGATATCATTTGTGCCTCTCGACAAGTTTGACTAAAGAAATACATGGCTGTGCTGAAATGAATTGATGAGGAGTTATCAACGTCATCAGTTATAGTTAGTCAACTTGGGGATTAAGAAACTATGATTAATCAAAGGTTGACATGTACCATGCCTTATGATTAATCTTGATATCATGTTACAAAGGGACTGAATTTGTAACCATGGCTATCGATCCTCATTTGATTTAGGTAGTCATAATGTCTTGCAAGAGGCCACTCATGACTTATAGGCCTTAAAGTATGATCAAGCCCATTGCCAACATCAAATGAGCCTACACAGTTGCAACAAAGAGTGATGTGATTTAGGCTTATTCTCTTGGGCCTAATTAATTAGGCTTTAAATAAATATATGTGGATATATTTATTGGGTTAGATTAAATTAAGTTATCGGGCTTTTATTATATGAGATATAATATAGGCCAAACCTTATTGGGCTTCCATAATCCTGATGGTTTTAGGATTATGATATTCCTATTCCTAATAGGTTTAGGATTAGGGTTTGTCTATAAATAGAGGCATTGTGTCTTATTAGAAGACATATGAAAACCCTAGCCCCCTAGCCCTTCGTCACTTTTCCCAAGAGCATAATTGTGTGGCGTTCTAAAGTGTTTAGAATGTGCTAGCACACACTATGTGCTACCTAGATCGTTCATCCTCGTGTGGATACCGGTCGAGGACATTCGAGAGCTACAGTGTCAAGATATCTAGAAAGAAACCTAATTTGCGTGCTATAATAGGTAATTTCGTATAATTCTTGTTGTGAAAATTTTGATTAACCAAGGCACAAGACCGAATTCTTATGGTCCATTCTGCTGCGCAATATGATTGAGGACCATACGCGATCCAAAAATATATATGTATATGAGGTGTCATAATGAGTTTGTTAGTGTTTTAATCGAAGGAGAACCGAACCAAAACACAGTATCACAATCATGGCAAGTAGGCTACGATGTTGATAGAATCACCAACATAGGCCCACAATCGTGTCAAATATGCCATAATCATAACAGAAGCTTAAGCAAAAGGCCACGACCTTAGGGAATCTTCCACGATCGTGATAGAGAGTAAACAAACTGATAATGATTGTGTATTAAGGGCCACAATCATGGCCTGCACATAGATAGATGTAGTGTCACTTTTATATTCGAGCTTTCGAGGGACATTTTAGATAGTTCGAACCCTGAAAAGACATTATGGTTACTTTAATTGAAAAAGACTATAGAAGTATAATGATGTAACCCTAAAGGGGAGTCTACATTCAACCTACAATTGAAAAACCATAAGAGAAAGAGAGAAACAAGAGAGAGAGAAAAGAAGAAGAGGAGGATTCTGATGCTGAAGCTTCTCAAAATATATGATCTTTTGATGCTTCTGCTTTCCTAAATCATCCAACTAAGTTTCATTTCCTCCCTATTTACCTTTTTACTCATTTAATATATAAGATTGAGATGGGTCGTGATCGGGTTCTTTCGATGTGTGCAGTTTTAATTAATTAACCTTAATAATCTATAAGCACACAGGTCATTCGTGTAGTACCTAAAGTGTTAATCCCACGAGGAGAGATAATCTAATCCTAAAATCTAAGGCCAAGACAAATCGCAGAAATTCAAAATGTAATGAAACTAAAATAAGATTTAATTCAATCAATCAAATCAATTTAAGAATCAATCAAAAAAATATTAACAATTTAGCAGTTGCAACACACACTCAAGAATCAACTTGAGGAATTAACAATTAAGAGAAAGGTAATTTTACCTATTTTTAATGCTAACCTAATCAATTATGAATTACTGGATTATTAGTTTTAGACGATCCTAGGGTTGATTACTCTCTCGAGTTATAACCATTAACCCTAATTTATAAACCATAGTTAGATTATGGAAGCTACAATTCTCAATTAATAACTTATCTAAAACCCTAATTAGGTCTGAGGTTTTCTAATAAACTATTGGAAACCTATGCAAGTTCTCTTTTTGTACAATTTACCAATTTTGTTTAATTCTTGTTATATTAAATCACCTAACTTTCGTTAGCCTAATTTAATTATTTTTCGATTGATTGACCCTCTCAGTTTATTATCAAATTATGCACGTCCATAATTAAATCACAATAAATCCAAAAAAACATATAAGGAATCAGATTTCATTGAATCAAAGATAGAATCGTGAAGGTTAGTTTTAAACATCATTAACATCCAAAAATCCTATCATCAATTGTTACTCCAATTCTATACAATAATAAAATTAAAAATAACAGGAAATACGAAATTGAATGGACAATGATAGGCAACGAAGTCTAAAAACTTCTAATCTAGGAAGTACATTAAGTCGACTTTTTCTCCTCTTCTCTCTTCTCTTTCTCTATCTCTCAATAATTCTCTCTATAGTTTTTGTAACATCCCACTTCCACCGAGCACGCATCCGTACATCTAGAGGATATTCGGAAACACACACTATGAAAGCGGTGCCCTAGGGCAATCAAACATAACTCAATGCACTTTTTTTTTAAACACTAAACATATTGTCAAAATTTCAATGATCTTTTGGGCCCATTACAAAAACAAAATACTTTCAGTCAAAATGTCACTTCATTTTTGAATCTTTTATATTTACATTGTTTCAGAAAAAAATGTATTTGATGATAATTGTTATTACAAACTTAATTCATTCTTACAAAAAAAATGAAGCTAAAGGAATACAATATTAATACTAAATTTACAAAATATAAATATACGCCAGCTGGTCCCGACCTCTATCTCTTACTCAAATGCATTAGTTAGGCTCTAGTTGGTGTAGTTGGATGTCGTGTCACTTGCCACTTATCACCATCCTATGGTTCCTAATGGGTCCCTTTTATTAACCAGTCCATTTGTCTCCAATTTCTAGTCCAATTGTCTCCAAATTTTAATGAGTCTTGTCATTAAATCCCAATATCACTTTTCAATAATTCTACTACCATTTGATATTTATTTTTACTAACATTTATCGATTGTACTGTCACGTGGCATTTTCCTAGTCCATAAATACCCAAAAATTCCAGAAAAATCTCAAATTTCTCCAAAATTCCAAAATCAACATTTATATACTCCAAATAAAATTTCAAGTGATATGAACCACAATTCATATCAAAAATCACATTTATAAACAATTATACCCGGAAAATGTCAAATGAGTGCATGATCAAGTTATTATATTGTGTGCAATAATCAATGTCACATACATGATGTCCTGTTATGTATGAGTATGATTATGAAATGCATATTTTTAATCTCTCACTTTTATTTCTCATTTACAGTATTCCCAACTCTAACCTTTAATATGGGAATGGAATGTTACAGTTTCTGTAAAAGTGGCTGATGTAAAAACTCCTCTTGCCTCTTTGTCTTATTCTTTAAATACCTTTTGTGTTCTGAGTAGCCCTAGGGTTTTTCTGGGGTCCAAAATGTTGGAAAATCCTCTCAAAACTTAACATTTTTTAGTGTCTTGCATGTTTTCCCAATGTAGGCCACAATTATGGGCCATATTCGAGCCTTCTGTCACGATCATGGTAAGTAAGCCATGATTGTAGACCATGTCCTAGGCTTCTGTCACGATCGTGGTATATGGGCCACGATTGTGAGCCAACTCTAGTGCTTCTATCATGTTTGTGGCCTATTATATCACGATTGTAGGTTGTTATTTCATCCCGAGTGTCTCTGAAACTTTTCCGTTCTTTGATGTTAACCTTAAAACATTAACAGAAACAAGGTACCTAAAAGTATAATAATTAGGCTCAAAGACTTGTACTAACCCATAAATCACAAAACATAAATAATTAACAAACTAGCACAATTCTAACCTAAACACATACTAAACGATTGAATTAACAATTAAATATATAATAAACTAAGCCCCAAAACACAAGGCAATTCACACTTATCAGCATCTCCACTCTTAAACGTTTCCCTGTTCTCAGGCAAGCAAAACAACAAACACACAAAATCACACAACACACAATGCATTTTTGAGACAATGGCTTTAACTTCATGAAATAAATTTAATTTTAAACACAATCACTCAAGTTATTTCATATCATTAATATGCAAAATCTATGTCTAGGGGATTTGAACTAAATATACATATTAATCTAGATCCAAGTGTTAAGTTTTTACCTTTTTCAATTGCATACACACATTAATAATTCTTTGGTCTTTCAAACTCTATAAATACTATTAAATATGTTTTTAAGAAATTCAAGCTATTACAAGTTTGGTAGGTTTTATTCAAAAACATTTTATTGACAAGAACCTAGTCTTTTACTCGGAGGCAAATATTAGTGATGAATGTCGATCTAGTTACTCGACTAAGTCATTTTTTATTAAGCTGCTTGGTTAAAACATCATTATATCTTTTTGACGTAGAGGCACACATTTATGATGCATGTTGATTTGGTTACTCAGCTACATCATGTTTTTAATTGGCTACTAGTTTATTTATAACCCGAAGGCCAGCGGAATGGTAATTTATTTAAAATTAACAATACATTTTTTTATTGCCTACCTTGCTGCTTTAACTACTCGTTTTCATGAAAAAATAATAGTAAAGCTAGTTAAATCAAAAGACTTCAAATTATGAGTGAATGCAACAATTTAGAGGGCTACAATTTAACACTAAATCCTAATTAAGCTATATGTTTAGAAAAAAAAACCCAATTCACTAATTTTGGGAGCTAATGATTCTTCACAACCTAATAGACTATGTTCAAAATTAAATTAATTTCAATCCATCTAAGCCATTGACTCATCCAGACAATTCACAAAATGCAACCTAACAAACTATCATATAAATGCAAAATTCACATTCAAATTAAAACACATAAGCCTCCCCATATTTGAACAACACATTGTTTTCAATGTGATAAGGGGACAAACAAACATATATGGAAATAAGAAACATAAGTTAAAGTAAAAACAAAATAAAGACTAAATTTAAAAAGAAAAGGGTTAGAACAAAGCCTCTTGGTGATAGAGGCGGGGATAAATCCGCTGGACCCTTGAGATTGTTGTCTTATCTAAGAATTTCTTGAAGTGAGTGAGGGAATTAGTGATCCCAGATCAATTCAAATTACTAAAATTTTGTTAATAGTTCAAAACAACTCTGACTAAACCTAACGAATTCAATCAAACTACTAAACATGCTAATTTATGGTCCTTAGCTTAACCTTGCATCCATGCAGGCATCTTAATTGTTCGAATAGAAGGAAATCATTTCCTTGTCCTTAAGAATCGTTCCTCCAAGACATAGCTTGCAATGATGCCCATTGACCTTAAAATTTTCCTTATTAGCATTTTCTAGTTTGAGTCTATGATCCAAAACTTGAATGATCATAAAAGGTCTAATCCATCGAGATTTTAACTTCCCTAGAAACAACCTCATCCTTGAATTATATAGTAGAACCACATCTCCTACTTTAAATTTCTTTTGTTTAAGATGAGAATAATGACATTTCTTTACCTTTTCCTTGTACAGTTTGGCATTTTTGTACGCAGTATAATGAAACTCTTTGAGTTCACCCAGTTGCAGAAATCTCTTTTCACCTGCTTACTTCTAATCAAAATTTAATGCTTTAACCACCTATTATGCTCGATGTTCTAGTTTGACCGAAACAAGAAAAGCTTTTTTGTACATATGTCTATAAGGAGTTGCTCCAATAAGTGTTTTAAAAGTAGTCCTATAAGTCCATAGGACATCTTCTAACTTTATTGCCCAATCCTTCCTGGAGTTGTTCACCATCTTTTCTAAAATTTGTTTCAGTTCTCTATTGATAACTTCCACTTGGGTGCTAGTCTGTGGATGGTAAAGTGTAGCAACGCAGTGATACACTCTATATCTTTTTAAGAGGACATCAAAAGATCTATTGCAGAAATGTGTACCTCCATCACTTATTATCTTAAGTGGCACTCCAAACCGATTGAATAACCATTTAATGAACTTTTGCATCGCCTTTACATCATTGGTTAGAGATGTCACTGCTTCAGCACAACGCGAAACATAATCCACCTCTATTAGAACGTACTTGTTTCCTATTGAAGATAGGAAAGGACCCATAAAGTTGATGCCCCATAAATAGACTTCCGCTTCTAAAATGTTAAACAAAGGCATCTCATCTCTTTTAGAGATGTTACCTATTCTCTAGCATCAATCACATTGTGATAAAAGAGTCTGAGCATCCTTAAATAATTGTGTCTAATAAAATCCACCCTCAAGTATCTGAGCCATCATTTTGTTAGCTCCATAATGTCAAGCATACTGACCTTCATAATATTGCTTTAAGATGTCCAACATTTCTTCCTCTAGAACACATCCTCATATTAACCCATCAATGCATGCTCTATATAAAATTGGCTCATCCTATATATATATCAATTACAATCATGCAAGAATCTCTTTCTTTATTGTTAAGATAAATCTAGAGGAAGCTTACCAATGTCAACATAATTTGTGATATCGGCAAACCATGGTGTAATCAAACTTTCGAGTAGCATTAGGTTTCATCAGGAAAATTTTCATTAACATCTTTGCTTGGATTGCATTTCCCTTTTTCCAATCCGGATAAGTGGTCTGCAACTTCATTTTCTACTCCCTTTTTATCTCTCACCTCTATATCAAATTATTGTAAAAGTAACACCCATCGAATGAGCCTTAGTTTTGCTTCTTTTTTATTGAAAAGGTATTTTAACGCCGCATGATTGGTGAATATGATTATCTTTGACCCCAAAAGGATTTATCAAAATTTATCACACGCATACACTACTACAAGTAATTCCTTCTCTGTAGTGGTGTAATTCAACTGAAATCTTGCAAGAGACTTGTTGGCATAATAAATCGAATTCAATTTTTTATCTTTCCTTTTGCCCAATACACAACTTATAGCTTGGTCGCTTACATAACTCATAACTTCAAATAGAAGTGTCCAGTCCAGTGGTAATATAATTGGTGTTGATATTAATGCCTCCTTTAGTTTGTTGAACATAGACTTACACTTGTTATCAAATAAGAAGGGTACATCCTTGATTAAAAGGTTTGTCAAAGGTCTTGCGATTTGTAAAAGTTTTTGATGAATCGACAGTAAAATCGTACATGACCTAAGAATCCTCACACACCTTTTACATTGCTTGGTTGTGGAAGTTTCTTTATCATGTCTGTTTTTGCTTTGTTGATCTCAAATCCTTAGTGTGAGCTTTTATGTCCTAACGCTATCCCCTCTTACACCATAAAATGACATTTCTCCCAATTCAGCGCCAAGTGTGACTCTTCAAATCTTTGAAGAAATCTGTCCAAAATACATTTCCAAAGAATCTCCAAAAACTAAAAAATCATCCATAAACACCTCCGTTATATCTTCTATGATATCAGCGAAGATAGATATGATACATCTTCGAGTTGTAGTCGGGGCATTGCATAGTTCAAAAGACATCCGTATATATGAGAAGGTACCATAAAGGTAGGAAAATGTAGCATTTTCTTGATCATCAAGGTAGATGAAGATCTGATTATATCCTAAATATCCATCTAGTCCACGAACGGGAGAGGAAAATGATCTTTCTTATTCATTATGTTGAGTTTATAATAATCGATGAATTCTCTCCATCCTCTCCATCCTATGACCGTTCTTGTTAGAATTACTTCTCCATTATCACTATTTATTACCATCATTCTACCCTTCTTAGGTGCACATTGTACCGGACCGACCTATTAACTACCAAAGATAGTATAAATTATCCCTACATCTAAGAGTTTGATTATCTCCTTCTTGACCACCTCGTTAGGGTTCAACCTTCATTGACACTCCCTCACCATTTTACATCCTTCCTTTTGGGTTTATTTGGTTCATGCAAACAATTGAGCTTATACCTTGAATATCATAAATCTGCCATCTGATGGCTTTCATTAGTTTTTTGATAATTCTACTACCTTACTTTCTTGTTTTTTGTTCATTTGATTGGAGATGATTATTAGTAATGTTTGACCTTCACCTAGAAAAGTATATTTGAGATATGCAAGTAAAGGTTTAAACTCCAATATGGGTGGTTTTTCTATAGATGGTGGTATGGGTGCTTCAGTTCGAACCAATTTTTCTTGATGCACTAGAACATTGGACTCCTCCATCTCATCGTTGCATTTAAATTCAAGTTTCTGATATCCACTTCATGTCTCCGCTTCTACTGACTATACATCTGTGATGCAACTCTAGACTTGATCTTGCAAATTTTGATCCATAATTTCAACCTTAATGCATGTGCTGCTCGCAGTTGAATTCTTTAAAACCTTATTCATATTAAATTCGATATAATCTTCGCCTTATTCAAAGTGTTAGTTTCCCTTCAGAATGTCAATTATTACTTTCCCTACATTCAAAAAAGGTCGACCTAAGATTAATGGACAGTTCTTATCTTCTTTGAAATCGAGAACTACAAAATCTATAGGAATAAAGAACTTGTCCACTTACATCAGAACGTTTTCCACTATTCCAAACAGTTTTTTAATGGATTAATTAACAAACTGAATTAACATCGATGTTGGCTTGACCTCACCCAGTCCCAACTTCTTGACTATTAATAAAGGCATAAGATCAATACTTGCTCGTAAATCACACAAATGCTTTGTACATTCAAATTCGCCAACCACATAGGGTATTGTGAAAGTCCCTTGATCCTTTAATAGAGATGGCATCTAGCTAGTAACTATGGAGTTGCAGGTGCCAGTTAGAGCTACTATCTAATTATCTTCCTAAGAACGCTTCTTTGATAATATTTCCTTCAAAAATTTCACGTATTTAGGCATATGTTTCAAAGCCTCTACAAATGAGAGATTAATCTGTAATGTCTTCAATTTGTTAACGAATTTTGCAAATTATGCATCTAGCTTCTTCTTTTATAATTGTTTAGGGAAAGGAATCTTGGGTGGATATGGTGGAGGAGTGACATAAGGAGGTATTCGTTTATATTCACTTCTTTCTCTCTTTTTTTTGATATTTCTTAATAGAAGGTACGAGCTCCTCTATTGTCTTTATGGGTATTTCAAGTTCCTTCCCACTTCTAAGTGTAATAGTCTTTAATTGCTCCCTTGGTTTTATTCTTGAAGTGTTAGGAAGAATTCCTTTAATTTTTTTAGAGAAAGCGTTTGACAATTGTTTTACTTGGACCTCTAGATTATGGATTAAAGATGCATGGTTCTTTGTTACTTGTTCGAATCTGCCCTCTAAACTCTTTTTTGAATCGTCTAGGGTTTTAAGCTTGTCTAAAATTTTATCCAACTTGGATTCCATTGAGCTCAATTTATTTTGTTGAAAGCCTAGTTTTCCTTGAGGTCCTCTAGGATTGTTCATCCATAAGAAGTTAGGGTGATTCTTCCTCCCAGGGTTGTAAGTGTTGGAGTTAGGATTGTTTCCCACTCCTCTCCATATTGAGCTCCCGAATAATTCACTTGCTCTAGATCAGTTTCCTTCATCACGAAACATTCCCCCGTATTATGGTCCATTTGTCCACAGAGTTCATATTTAAGTTGCACAACTTTCACCAGAGCTGAGGAGAAGCCTTCATATTATTGAGTTGTCAAGTTAGGTTTTGAATTTTAGCTTACATTTCTATCATTTAATCAACTACTACAACTACTTTTTGTTATCAAAATGTAATGGTTTGTCGATTCCGGTCGTTCGTCCATAGGTAGCTATTACTCGCCATCTCCCCTATCAGCTCTTTTGATTTATCTACTATCTTTCTCATTAGTGATCTTTCTGAAGCTGCGTCAATCATGTTACTCATATGTGGGGTTACTCTGTTATAGAATTTTTGCAATAAGAATTCATTGTATAAGTTATGGTGTGGGCATTTCTGTTGCAAATCCTTATATCGTCTTCATACTTCATAGATCAATTCCTCATAACTTTACTGGAAGTTGGTAATCTCCTTGATGATCTTCATGGTCTTAAGCAGGGGAAAATATTTATCTAAAAAGGAACAAACTAGTAGATCCCAAGTTGGAAATTGGTTGGGTTAAAGGGATGACACAAAGCCTTTGTTGATGCCAAGTTTTTACATCTAATGGTACCTATTGAGTGTAATTTGTGCAAACCAATCTACACATTTTACACTTAAAAACCACAAGTGTAGGGTCATGACTTGTAGTTAGTAAGCAGATATCGATCCCACATGGATTGATTCCTAGACACCACTTATCTCAGATCAAACTTTATTTAAGAAATAAAATTGTTTAATGAAACTAATTTGGAAGATTAAATTAAAATTGAAAGACTAACAATTAACAATAGATAAAACCAAAATGGAGAAAATCATAATTCAAGAATTTAAAGAATAAAGATCACTTTCTCCCTATTTTATCTGCCTCCTATTTTACCAATCAAATTGTGTCTTACCTAAGATGTTCAATTATTTTAATTACACTCTCTCAAGGTGTAACTAATTGTCTCTGATCAAATTAAATAAAGTCGATTAGGTGATCCCTCAACCTATGCAATTGATATTTGTTTAATTGTTAATATGTTTAATCATTTACACTTAACTATTAATGATATAAAAATGCTTTAAAAATTCACTTTAATTTATATACGATTCTAGGTACAGTTTGGAAGCAAAGAAATTAAAGTGAGTTGAAAGTACTTAACTCTAGTCATTTTCTTTTTTAAGATTAATTTTTGTTTGTTGGAGTAAGAAGAAGAATTAAAAGTGCTGGAAAAATGAAGGAAAAAATATCAAATAGTGGCTAAAGAAGAAAAAAATAGCGCACAGGAAAAAGGTAGCAGCTAGAGCCTGCATTGAGCACAACATTTTGTGTTCGTTCAACATAGATGTGCATTTAATGCACAAGACACCGACCTTTTGGCAAGGCAGAAAAGGGTAAAGCATGAACAGTGTATGTGGATAAAAAACTCCACAACTTATTCATCACATCACGCCATAGTGAGGAGGCTTACGACTGTGGAGAAGAGGGGAGGCGACATGGCTTGAAAGATAGGGAGTTGCAGCTGAGAAGTTAGTCATATGAATTGGAGTGAATGGGAGCATTGTACCAAAAACTCCAATGTTTATTTTTCACATCAGCTACAGTAGATAAGAGAAGAAGTATGGTCGTGAATGAAGAGTAGTTAGGGTTTTCAGTAGGTGAAATAAGTAAGGGGCTGATGCTTTTCTCTTGGAATAAACCAATATAAGGCTTAGATCCTGACACCAGTTCGGAGGTGACATTGAAGTCGATGACTTGGGTTAAATGTATTTTTTCAGCTTTTGTTGTTTCTTTCTCTCATTAGAAATAGATTGTGTTATCCTATGTTAATTGATTTGGGTTTTGTGTATGGATAATCAGATTTTCATTATTGTTCAGTTATTTTTTTATGAACCCATTGGGTATTGTGAAAGGTTAACTTTAATGCGTTCATTGAATCGTTTGATTACATACACATTGCTAAAATTTTGATATAATTCGTAACTGTTATGTTGAAATTCATGTGTAGCAACTAATGATTCGTAATCATTAAGGATACCATGACTATTAAATGACATATTATATGTGGTTGTTGCCTTGACTAATCAGCTTTCCTAATTCATAATGCTACTGCATAATTAAATCTAAAGATCGTATCCTAGGTTATTTGGTGGTTAGGTTTAATCAACGATCGTATCTTGATTAAATAAAACCTAAGGGAAAACTCAGGTTAATTATTAACCCACATTTAATAGTTTCTAGGAGAGGTTTGAGAACAACAAATCAATGAAATATGCTTAATTAGGGTATAGGCCAAGATTAGACCAAATAATCAGGTCCCTTTCGAATTCCCCATTTTTATCATTTTTTGCATCTTTTATTTACTTTGTTTTTATTAGTCTAGTTTTATTTTATTTTTTATTTCAAAATCCAAACCCCCCATTTTTCCTAAACATCGATTATATTCATTTCATAAGCTAACTGAACACTCTATGTGGGTCAACCTAGACTCATCTATAGTAGTAGTTTAATTATTCTATTTTGACTAGTGTTAAGACGAGCAGGTCAATTTTGGTGTCGTTGTCGGGGAGTGCAATGTTTAGTTTTTGTTTGTAATTTTAATTGGTGTTTTGTATATATTTGTTCGTAATTAGTTTTTTTAGTTACTTCGTGATCCTTTCTTTATTGTGATTTGTGTTTTGTTTTATAAAAATTAAAAAGAAAGTTAGATGGAAGTAATTTTTTCTTTAATTCATATTCTCAATCCTGTAACAATGTTTGGACTGATTAACCTAACTTTTGTTCTGGATGGGATAATCAGCCAAATTACTTCCATGATAGTTTGTAGGAAGCACAGTAATTCTCGTACACACCAGAAGCTTCCTATCAAGACTCAGGTATATCCTTAGAAGAATTAGTTAATGGCCTTGTTTGGTTGTTGGCAACTGCTTGATCAAAATCAACTTTTTGACTTCATCAAGAAGCTATTCTAGTTGTTTGGTTGTTGGCTGGTTGGGTTGGCAAATTAAAAGCTCCTTGTGAGTAGCTTTTTAGGCAATCAGATGATTATCCTTTCTTATAATGTCGATTTTGCCCTTAAATTTTGCCCAACCTCTTTTGCTTTATTTGAATTGTTTTGTTAAACTTCATTTGGATTGTTATATTTGATGTTTGGATGTATCATCATCATCATCATGATTATTATCATTATGATTATGGTTACGATTATGATTATGATTATGATTATGATTATGATTATGATTATGATTATGATTATTATTATTATTATTATTATTATTTTGTTATTGTTGTTGTTGTTGTTGTTGTTGTCGTTGTCATTATTATTATT
>JAOSBN010058880.1:0-13983 GCA_027563595.1 Erythroxylum suave | reverse complement strand
ACAATTCAACCCCCCTTCTTGTGCATCTTAAATATCGTTTTCTAAGTGTTGTATTAACGTGTGAATTACTTCATGTTGGGATTCTTCGACGGAAAAATTAGCACTTGGTGCACCTTTGGTGGCCAAAATAGTCCCTTGGCACAGTCACTAGCCACCTTTGATGGGAAAAATAGCCCATGGGCCACCTTAGGTAGGAAAATCAGCCCCTTGGTGCACCTTTGATGGCTGAAACAGTCCCTTGGTCTTAGCACTAGGCACATTCTGTGGGAAAAATACCCAGTTGGGCACCTTAGGTGGGAAAATCAACACCTTGGTACACCTTTGGTGGCCGAAGTAGTCTCCTGCCACGATCGCTAGGCACCTTTGGTGGCCAAAATAACTCATTGGGCACCTTCGGTGAGAAAATCAACACCTTGTTGTAGCTTCCGTGGTTGAAACAGTCCCTTGGCAAGGTCACTAGGCACCTTCAGTGAGAAAAATAGCCCGTTGGGCACATTCGATATGAAAATCAGCACCTTAATGGACCTTTGGTGGCTGAAACAATCCCTTGACACGATCACTAGGCACCTTCGGTGGCAAAAACAGTCCCTTGGCATGGTCGCTAGGTGCCTTCGGTGGGAAAAATAACCCATTGGGCACCTTAGAGTACCTTAGGTTGTCGAAATAGTCCCTTTGGACGGTCGCTAAGCT
Organism: Erythroxylum suave; assembly: GCA_027563595.1. Lineage (NCBI taxonomy): Eukaryota > Viridiplantae > Streptophyta > Magnoliopsida > Malpighiales > Erythroxylaceae > Erythroxylum > Erythroxylum suave. Next base: position 13,293 of record JAOSBN010058880.1, on the reverse strand, counting down.
CCTTCGATAGGAAAAATAGCCCGTTGGGCACCTTCGATGGGAAAATAAGCACCTTGACACACCTTCGGTGGCCAAAACAACCCTTTGACATGATTGCTAGGCACCTTTGGTGGGAAAATCAGAACCATAGTGCACCTTTGGTCGCTGAAACAACCAATTAGCACGGTTGCTAGGCACCTTTAGTGGGAAAATTAGCACATTGGTGCACCTTCAGTGGGCAAAATAGCTCGTTCGAACGGTCACTAGGCATCTTCGGTGGGAAAAATAGCACCTTGGGGAAGCTTCGGTGGCTGAAACAGTCCTTTGGCATGGTCACTAGGCGCCTTCGGTGGGAAAAATAGCTAGATCGACAACTTAGGTGGGAAAATCAACACCTCGACGCACCTTCAGTGGCCAAAACAGCCCCTTGGCACGGTCGCTAGGCACCTTCGGCGGGACAATCAGCACCTTGGTGCACCTTCGGTGGCCGAAACAGTCCCTTGGCACGATCGTGAGGCACCATCGGCGGGAAAAATAGCCCGTTGGGCACCTTCGGTGGAAAAATCAGTCCCCTGGCACGGTCGCTATACACCCTGGTTTAGCTACGGTGGCTGTAACAGTCCCCTTGCACAGTCGCTAGATACCCCGATTTAGCTACGGTGGCTGTAACAGTCCCTTGGCACAGTCGTTGTGCACCTTTGGTGGGGAAAATAGCTCCATGGGCTCCTTCGGCAGGAAAATTAGCTCTTTGGCGCACCATCGGTGGTCGAAATAGCCCCTTGGCGCAGGCGCTAGGCACCTTTGGTGGTAAAATCGGCACCTTGGTGCATCTTTAGTGGGAAAAACAACACGTTCGTACGATTTCTAGGCACATTCGGTGTCAAAAATAGCCCGTTGGACACCTTTGGTGGGAAAATCAACACTTTTTGGACCTTGGGTGGCTGAAACAGTCCCTTGCAACAATCGCTAGGCACTTTTGGCAAGTAAATCATTACGTTGGTGCACCTTCGGTGGGTGAAACGACCTATTGGCACAGTCAGTAGGCGCATTCGGTGGGAAAAATAACCCGTTAAGTACCTTCGGTGGGAAAATCAGCATCTTGGTGCAACTTCAGTGGGCGAAACAGTCCCTTGGCACGATCGTGAGGCACCATCGGTGGGAAAAATGGCCCGTTGGGCACCTTCAGTAGAAAAATTAGCACTTAGGTAAACCTTTATTGACATAAACAGTCCCCTGGCATAGTCGCTAGGCACGCTGGTTTAGCTACGGTGGCCGTAACAGTCCCTTGGCACGGTCGCTGGGGTCCTTCAGTCAGAAAATCATCACCTTGGTGCACCTTTGATGGGCGGAATAGCTCATTGGGCACCTTAGTGTACCTTCGATGGCCGAAACTATCCCTTGGCAAGGTTGCTAGGCACCATTGATGGGAAAATAATCACCTTGGTGCACCTTTTGTGGGAGAAACTGCTCGTTGGCATGGTCGTTAGGCACCTTCGGAGGGAAAAATAACCTGTTGGGCACCTTCGGTGGGAAAAACAACACCTTGGGGTAGATTTGGTGGCCAAAACAGTACTTTGGCATGGTCAGTAGGCACCTTCGGTGGGAAAAATAGCTAGATGGGCAACTTGGGTGGGAAAATCAGCACCTCGATGTACCCTCAGTGACCGAAATAGCCCCTTGGGACGGTCGCTAGGCACCTTCGGTGGGAAAATTAGCACCTTAGTGCACCTTCAGTGGCTGAAATAGTCCCTGGCATGCTCGCGAGGCACCATCGGTGGGAAAAATAGCCCGTTGGGAACATTCGGCAGAAAAATCAGCACCTTGGTAGACCTTCAGTGGCATAAGCAGTCCCCTGGCACGGTCACTAGGCGCCCTGGTTTCCGTAATAGTACCATGGCACGGTCGCTGTGCACCTTCGATGGGGAAAATAGCTCGATGGGCACCTTCGGTTGGAAAATAGCACGGTCGTTGTGCACCTTTGGTGTTGAAAAATAGCCCGTTGGGCAACTTTGGTGGGAAAATCAGCACGTTGGTGCACTTTCGGTGCGTGAAACAATCCTTTGGCACGGTCCCTGGGGTCCTTTGGTCAAAAAATCATCACCTTGGTGCACCTTCGATGGGCAAAACAACCCCTTGGCACTGTCGCTAGGCACCTTCAATGGGAAAAATAGCCCGTTCAACACCTTCGATGGGAAAATCAGCACCTTGGTGTACCTTTGGTGGCCGAAAGAGTCCCTTGACACGGTCACTAGGCACCAACGACGGGAAAATCAGCACCGTTGTGGACCTTTTGTGGAAGAAACTGCACTTTGGCATGGTCGCTAGGCACCTTCGGTGGGAAAAATAGCCTGTTGGGCACGTTCGGTGGGAAAAAACAACACCTTGGTGTACCTTCGGTGGCTGAAATAGTCGCTAGACACTGTCACTAGGCACCTTCGGTAGGAAAAATAGCCCGTTGGGCACCTTCTGTGCAAAAATTAGCACCTTGGTGCACCTTCGATGGACGAAACAGTCCCTTGACACGATCACTAGGGACCTTCGGTGGGAATATCATCACCTTGGTGCATCTTCTGTGGGCGAAATAGCCTGTTGGAAAGGTCACTATCTACCTTCGGTGGGAAAAATAGCCCGTTGGGCGCCTTGGTGTACATTTGGTGGCTGAAATAGTCCCTTGCAACGGTCGCTAGGCACCTTTGGCAGGAAAAATAGCCCGCTGGGCACCTTCGGTGGTAAAATCAGAACCTTGGTGCACCTTTGGTGACCGAAACAGTCCCTAAGCACGGTCATTAGGCACCTTCAATGGGAAAATCAACACCTTGGTGCACCTTCGACGGCCAAAACAGTCCCTTGGCACGGTCGCTAAGCAACTTCGGTGGGAAAAATAGCCCGTTGGGCACCTTCGGTGGGAAAAACAGCACCTTGGTGTACATTTGGTGTCTGAAATAGTCACTCGGCACGGTCGCTAGGAGCCTTCGGTGGGAGAAATAGCCTATTGGGCACCTTCAATGTGAAAATCAGCACCTTGGCGTACTTTCGGTGGACGAAACAGTCTATTGGCATGGTCGCTAAGCACCATCTGTGGGAAAATCAGCACCTTGGTGCACCTTCGATGAACGAAACTGTCCCTTGCGCGGTCGCTAGGGACCTTTGATGGCAAAATCATCACCTTGGCGTACCTTCGGTGGATGAAACAACCCATTGGAACAGTCGGTAAGTAACATCTATAGGAAAATTAGCACCTTGGTGCACCTTCAATGGATGAAACAGTCCCTTGTCACAGTCGCTAGGGACCTTCGGTGGCAAAATCATCACCTTTGTGCACCTTCTGTGGGTGAAACAGCCTTTTGACAAGGTCGCTAGGCACCTTCGGTGGGAAAAATAGCCCGTTGGGCACCTTGGTGTACCTTCAGTGGCTGAAATAGTCCCTTGGAACAGTCATTGGGTAGCTTCGGTGGGAAAATCGGCACCATAGTGCACCTTCAGTGGGACAAACAGCACGTTGGCACGATTGGTAGGCACCTTCGGTGGGAATAATAGCCGATTGGGCACCTTTGGTAGGAAAATCAGGACTTAGGTGTAGCTTCAGTGACCGAAACAGTCCCTTGGCATTGTCGCTAGGCGCCCTTGGTGGGAAAAATAGCCTGTTGGGCACCATCGGTGGGGAAATCAGTACCTTGGTGCAATTTCGATGCCCGAAATAATCCCTTGGCATGGTCGCTAGGCGCCTTCGGTAGGTGGGAAAAAAATCCCGTTGGGCACCTTCAATGTGAAAATCCGAACCTTGGCATACCTTCGGTGGATGAAATAGCCCATTGGCATTGTCGCTAGCCACCTTCGGAGGGAAAAATAGCCCGTTGTGCACCTTCGGTAGGAAAATCAGCTACTTAGTGCACCTTCTATGATCAAAATAGTCCCTTTCCATGGTTGCTAGGCACCTTCGGTTGGAAAATCAGCACCTTGGCGCACCTTCGGTGGGCAAAACAGCCCATTGGCACGGTCGCTAGGCACCTTCGGTGTGAAAAATAGCCTGTTGGGCACCTCTGATGGGAAAATCAACACCTTTTTGCACCTTCCGTGACTAATAGAGTCCCTTGGTGCAGGCACTTTTGGGGGGTAAATCATCACCTTAGCGCACCTTCGGTGGGTGAAACGGCCCATTAGCACAGGCGCTAGGAGCATTCGGTAAGAAAAATAGTTTGTTGGTCAAATTTGGTTGGAAAATTAACAACTTGGTGCACGTTCGGTTCATGAAACAGTCCCTTGGCATGGTCGCTAGGCAGCTTCGGTGAGAAAAATAGCTCGTTGGGCAATTTTGTGTACCTTTGGTGGCTAAAACAGTCCCTTGGCATGGTCGCTAGGCACTTTCTGTAGGTAAATCATCACCTTGGTGCCCTTTCGGTGGGCGAAACGGCCAATTGGCATAGTCGCTAGGCATATTCGGTGGGAAAATCGTAACCTTGGTGCACCTTCGATGGGCGAAACAGCCCGTTGGCCCGGTCACTAGGCAGCTACAGTGGGAAAAATAACTCGTTGGGTAATTTGGTGTAACTTCGGTGGCCGAAACAGTCCCTTGGCATGGTCACTAGGCACTTTTAGTGGGAAAAATAGCTCGTTCGGCACCTTCGGTGTGAAAATCAGCACCAAGGTGCACCTTTGGTGGCCGAAACAGTCACTTGGCACGGTTGCTAAGCACCATCGATGGGAAAATCAGCACCTTGGTGGACCTTTTGTGGTAGAAACTGCTTGTTGGCAAGGTCGCTAGGCACCTTCGGTGGGAAAAATAGCCCATTGGGCACCTTCGGTGGGAAAAATAGCACCTTGGTGTACCTTCGATGGCCGAAATAATCCCTAGGCACAGTCGGTAGGCATCTTCGATGGGAAAAATAGCCCGTGTGGCACCTTCTGTGGGAAAATCAGCACCTTGGTGCACCTTAGATGGACGAAACAGTCCCTTGACACGGTTGTTAGGGACCCTCGGTGGGAAAATCATCACCTTAGTGCACCTTCTGTGGGCGAAATATCCTGTTGGAAGGGTCACTAGGCACCTTTGGTGGGAAAAATAGCCTGTTGAGAACCTTCAGTGGCCGAAATAGTCCCTTGGAACTATCGCTAGGCACCTTTGGCAGGAAATATAGCCCATTGGGCACGTTCGGTGGTAAAATCAACACCTTAGTGCACCTTTGGCGATCGAAACAGTCCCTAGGCACGACCACTAGGCACCTTCAGTGGGAAAATCAACACCTTAGTGCACCTTCGATGGCCAAAACAGTCCCTTGGCACAGTCGCTGGGCACCTTCGGTCGGAAAAATAGCTCCTTGGGCATCTTCGGTGGCAAAAACAGTACCTTGGTGCACCTTTGATGGCTGAAATAGTCCCTCGAAATGGTCGCTAGGCACCTTCGGTGGGAAAATCAACACCTTAGTGCACCTTTAATGGGAAAAATAGCCTGTTGGGAAGGTCGTTAGGCATCTTTGGTGGGAAAAATAGCCCATTGGTCACCTTGTTGTACCTTCGGTGGCTGAAATAGTCCCTTGGAATGATCGCTAGGCCTTCGGTGGGAAAAATAGCCCGTTGTGCACCTTCGGTCGTGAAATCAGCACCTTGGTGGACCTTGGGTGACCGAAAGAGTCCTTAGGCACGGTCACTAGGCACCTTTAGTGGGAAAATCAACACCTTGGTGGTACTTCGATGGCAGAAACAGGCCCCTAGCATGGTCACTAGGCACCTTCTGTGGGGAAAATAGCCCGTTGGGCACCTTCAGTGAGAAAAACAACACCTTGGGGTAGCTTCGATGGTCAAAACAACCCTTTGACATGGTCAGTAGGGACCTTCGGTGGGAAAGATAGCTAGATGGGTAACTTGGGTGGGAAAATCAGCACCTCGATGCACCTTCAGTGGCTGAAATAGCCCCTTGGCACGATCGCTAGGCACCTTTGGTGGGAAAATCAGCACCTTGGTGCACCTTCAGTGGCTGGAACAGTCCCATGGCATGCTCGCGAGGCACCATCGATGGGAAAAATAGCACGTTGGGAACCTTCGGTGGAAAAATCAGCACCTTGATAGACCTTCAGTTGCATAAACAATCCACTGGCACGGTCGCTAGGCATCTTGGTTGAGCTACGGTGGCTGTAACAGTATCTTGGCATGGTCGCTGTGCATCTTTTGTAGGGAAAAGAGCTCGATGGGCACCTACGGTGGGAAAATTAACTCCTTAGTGCACCTCGGCACCTTGGTGCACCTTTAGTGGGAAAAACAGCACGTTGGCACAGTTGCTAGGCACCTTAGGTGGGAAAAATAGCCCGTTGGGCACCTTCGGTGGGAAAATTAGGACTTAGGTGTAGCTTTGGTGGCCGAAACAGTCCCTTGGCATGGTCGCTAGGCACCCACGGTGGGAAAAATAGCCTGTTTGGCACCTTTGGTGGGGAAATCAGCACCTTGGTGCAGTTTCGGTGCCCGAAACAGTCCCTTGGCATGGCCGCTAGGCGCCTTTAGTAGGTGGGAAATGTAGCCCGTTGGGCACCTTCAATGTGAAAAACAACACCTTGGCCTACCTTCGGTTGATGAAATAGCCCACTGGCATGGTCGCTAGCCACCTTCGGAGGGAAAAATAGCCCGTTGCACACCTTTGGTAGGAAAATCAGCACCTTGTTGCACCTTCGGTGCTCAAAACAATCCCTTGACACGGTTATTAGGCACCTTTGGTTGGAAAATCAGTACCTTAGTGCGCCTACGGTGGGCGAAACAACCCATTGGCACGGTCGCTAGGCACCTTCGGTGTGAAAATTAGCCCGTTGGGTGCCTTCGATGGGAAAATCAACACCTTTTTGCACGTTCGGTGGCTAAAATAGTCCCTTAGCACGGTCCCTAGGCACTTTTGGTGGGTAAATCATCACCTTGGTGCACCTTCGGTGGGCGAAACGGCCCACTGGCACAGTTGCTAGGCGCATTCGGTGGTAAAAATAGCCTGTTGGGCAACTTCGGTGGGAAAACCAGCTCCTTCGGTGCATAAAACAGTCCCTTGGAATGGTCGATAGGCAGCTTTGGTGGGAATAATAGCTCGTTGGGCAATTTGGTGTATCTTTGGTGTCTAAAACAGTCCTTTGGCATGGTCGCTAGGCACTTTCGGTAGGTAAATCATCACCTTGGTGCACCTTCGGTGGGCAAAACTGCCCATTGGCACAGTCGCTAGGTGCACTTCATGGGAAAAATAGCCCATTGGGCACCTTCGGTAGGAAAATCATCACCATGGTGCACCTTCGATAGGCGAAACTGCCCATTGGCATGGTTGCTAGGCAGCTCCGATGGGAAAAATAGCTAATTGGGCAATTTGGTGTACCTTCGGTGGCCGAAACAGTCCCTTGGCACAGTCGCTAGGCATCTTCAGTGGGAAAAATAGCCCATTTGGCACCTTCGATGGGAAAATCAGCACCTTGGTGCACCTTCGTTGGCCGAAACAGTCCCTTGACACGGTTGCTAGGAACCATCCATGGGAAAATCAGCACCTTGGTGCACCTTTTGTGGGAGAAACTGCCCGTTGGCATGGTCACTAGGCACCTTCGGTGGGAAAAATAGCCCGTTGGGCACCTTCGGTGGGAAAAACAGCACCTTGGTGTACCTTCGATGGCTGAAATAGTCCCTAGGCACGTTCGCTAGGCACGTTTTGTGGGAAAAATTGCCCGTTGGGTCAGCATCTTGGTGCACCTTTGGTGACCGAAACAGTCCCTAGGCACGATTACTGGGCACCTTCAGTGGGAAAATCAACACCTTGGTGGACCTTCGATGGCTAAAACAGTCCCTTGGCAGGGCCGCTAGGCACCTTCGATGGGAGAAATAGCCCGTTGGGCACCTTCAATGTGAAAATCAGTACCTTGGTGCACCTTCGGTGGTCGAAATAGTCCCTCGGCACAGTCACTAGACACCTTCGGTGGGAGAAATAGCCCGTTGAGCACCTTCAATGTGAAAATTAGCACCTTAGCGTACCTTCGGTGGACGAAATAGCCCATTGGCATGGTCGCTAGGCACCTTCTGTGGGAAAATTAGCACCTTGGTGCACCTTGGATGGACAAAACAGTCCCTTGGCACGGTCGCTAGGGACCTTCGATGGGAAAACATCACCTTGGTGCAGCTTCTGTGGGAGAAACAACCTATTGGCAAGGTCACTAGGCAACTTCGGTGGGAAAAATAGCCCGTTGGGCATCTTGGTATACCTTTGATGCCTGAAATAGTCCCTAGGAACGGTCGCTAGGCACCTTCGGTGGGAAAATTGGCACCTTGGTGTGTCTTTAGTAGGAAAAATAACCTATTGCCAAGGTCGCTAGGCACCTTTGGTGGGAAAAATAGCCCATTGGGCACCTTGGTGTACCTTTGGTGGCTGAAATAGTCCCTTGGAACGATCGCTAGGCACCTTCGGTAGGAAAAATATCCCCTTGGGCACCTTCGTTGGTAAAATCAGCACCTTGGTGCACCTTGGGTGATCGAAACAGTCCCTAAGCACGGTCACTAGGCACCTTCAGTAGGAAAATCAACACTTTGGTGCACCTTCGATGGTCGAAACAGTCCCTTGGCACGGTCACTAGGCACCTTCGGTGGGAAAAACAACACCTTGGGGTAGCTTCGGTGGTCAAAACAGTCCTTTGGCATGGTCAGTAGGCACCTTCGGTGAGAAAAATAGCTAAATGTGCAACTTGGGTGGGAAAATCAGCACCTCGATGCACCTTCAGTGGATGAAACAGTCACTTGGCATGGTTGCTAGGCATATTTGGTGGGAAAATCAGCACCTTAGTGAGCCTTCAGTGGCCGAAATAGTCCCTTGGCATGCTCACGAGGCACCATAAGTGGGAAAAATAGCCTGTTGGGAACTTTCAGTGAAAAAATCAGCACCTTGGTAGACCTTTAGTGGCATAAACAATCCCCTGGCACGGTCGCTAGGCACCCTAGTTTAGCTATGGTGATCGTAACAGTACCTTGGCACGATTGCTAGGCACCTTCGATGGTAAAATTAGCACCTTGGTGCACCTTGGGTGACCGAAACAGTCCCTAGGCATGATCACTAGGCACCCTCAGTGGGAAAATCAACACCTTGGTGCACCTTCGATGGCTGAAACAGTCCCTTGACACGATCGCTAGGCACCTTCGGTCTAAAAAGAGCCTGTTGGGCACCTTCGGTGGGAAAAACAGTACCTTGGTGCATCCTTGGTGACCGAAATAGTCCCTTGGCATAGTCGTTACGCACCTTCGGTGGGAAAAATAGCCCATTGGGCATCTTTTATGACAAAATCAGCACCCTGGTGCACCTTCGATGGATGAAACAGTCCCTTGGCACGGTCGCTAGGGACCTTCAGTGGGAAAATCATCACCTTGGTGCACCTTCTGTGGGCGAAACACCCTGTTGGCAAGGTCGTTAGGCACCTTCAGTGGGAAAAATTGCCCGTTGGGCACTTTGGTGTACCTTCGATGGCCGAAATAGTCCCTTGACAAGGTCGCTAGGCGTCTTCGGTGGGAATAATAGCCCATTGGGCACCTTCGATGGTAAAATTAGCCCTTGTGCACCTTTGGTGACCGAAATAGTCCCCAAGGAAAGTCACTAGGCACCTTTAGTGGGAAAATCAACACTTTGGTGCACCTTCGGTGGGCAAAACAACCCATTGGCCTGATCCCTAGGCACCTTTGGAGGGAAAAATAGCTCGTTGGGCAACTTCGGTGGGAAAATCATGACCTTTGTGCATTTTCGATGGCCGAAACAGTCCCTTGGCATAGTCGCTAGGCTCCTTCGGTGGGAAAAATAGCCCATTCATCATCTTTGGTGGGAAAATCAACACCATTGTGCATCTTCGGTAGTTGAAACAACCCATTGGCAAAGTTGCTAGGCACCTTCGGTGGGAAAATCATCACCTTGGTGCACCTTTGGTGGGCGAAACAGCTAGTTGGCACGGTCGCTAGGCACATTGGGATTGTTTGGAGTAAAAATTAGCACGTTGGTGCACCTTTGGTGGGGAAAGCAGTCCCTTGGTGTGGTCGCTAGCTACCTTCGGTGGGAAAAATAGCCCATAGGGCACCTTAGGTGGGAAAATAAGCCCCTTGGTGCACCTTCGATGGCCAAAACAGTCCCTTGGCCACCTTCTTTGGGAAAAATAGCCAGTTGGGCACCTTAGGTGGGAAAATCAGCACCTTATGCACCTTTGGTGGCTGAAGAACTCTCTCGACACAGTCGCTAGGCACCTCTGGTGGGAAAAATAGCCTGTTAGGCACCTTCGGTGGGAAAATAAGCACCTTGGTATAGCTTCCATGGTCAAAATAGTACCTTGGCACGGTCGCTAGGCACCTTTGGTGGCAAAAACAATCCCTTGACATGGTCGCTAGGCACCTTCGGTGGGAAAAATAACCCGTTGGGCGCCTTGGTGCACCTTTGGTGGCCGAAATAGTCCCTTTGCACAGTCGCTAGGCTTCTTCAGTTGGAAAAATAGCCCATTGGGCACCTTTGATGAGAAAATAAGCACCTTGGCCACCGAATAGTCCCTCGGCACGGTTGCTAGGCACCTTTGGTGGGAAAATCAGCACCTTAGTACGCATTTGGTGCCTAAAACAACCCGCTAGCACGGTCGCTAGGCACCTTTGGTGGGAAAATCAACATATTGGTGCACCTTCAACGGGCAAAACAGCTCATTTGTACTATTGCTAGGCTTTTTTGGTGGGAAAAATAGCCCGTTGGGCACCTTCAGTGGGAAAAACAGTACCTTGGGGTAGCTTTGGTGGTCGAAATAGTCCTTTGGCATGGTCACTAAGCACCTTCGGTGGGAAAAATAGCTAGATGGGCAACTTGGGTGGGAAAATCAACACCTCGATGCACCTTCAGTGGTCGAAACAACCCCTTGGCACGGTCGCTAGACACCTTCGGTGGGAAAATCAGCACCTTGGTGCACCTTTGGTGGTTGAAACAGTCCCTTGGCAAGGTCGTGAGGCACCATCTGTGGGAAAAATAGCCTGTTGGGCATCTTCGCTGGAAAAATCAGCACCTTGGTAGAACTTCAGTGGCATAAACAGTGCCCTGGCACGATCACTAGGCACCCTGGTTTAGTTACGGTGGCCGTAACGGTCCCTTCGCACAATCATTGTGCACCTTCGGTGGGGGAAATAGCTCGATGGGCAACTTTGGTGGGAAAATCAACTCCTTGGTGTACCATCGGTGGTCGAAACAGCCCTTTGGCGCAGTCGCTAGGCATCATCGGTGGGAAAATCGACACCTTGGTACACCTTGTGTGAGAAAAATAGCCCGTTGGCAGGGTCACTAGGTAGCTCCAGTGGGAAAATAGCTTATTGGGCAATTCGGTGTACCTTCTGTGGCTGAAACAATCCCTTGGCACGGTCGCTAGGCACCTTCAGTGGGAAAAATAGCCCGTTCGGCACCTTCGGTGGGAAAATCAGCACCTTGGTGCACCTTCGGTGGCCAAAATAGTCCCTTGGAACGGTTGCTAGGAACGATTGATGGGAAAATCAGCACCTTGGTGCACCTTTGTAGGAGAAATTGCCCGTTGGCATGGTCACTAGGCACCTTCGGTGGGAAAAATAGCCCGTTGGGTAGCTTCGGTGGGAAAAACAGCACCTTGTTGTACCTGTGATGGCTGAAATAGTCCCTAGGCACAATCGCTAGGCACCTTTGGTGGGAAAAATAGCCCATTGGGCACCTTCAGTGGGAAAATTAGCATATTGGTGCACCTTCGATGGATGAAACAATCCCTTGACACGGTTGCTAGGGACCTTCAGTGGGAAAATTATCACCTTGGTGCACCTTTTGTGGGCGAAATAGCCTGTTAGAAGGGTCACTAGGCACCGTTGGTGGGAAAAATAGCCTGTTGGGAACCTTGTTGTACCTTCAGTGACCAAAATAGTCCCTTGGAACAGTCACTAGGCACCTTTGGCAGGAAAAATAGCCCATTGGGCACCTTCGGTGGTAAAATCAGCACCTTGGTGCACCTTTGGTGACAGAAACAGTCCCTAGGCACGATCACTAGCCACTTTCAGTGGGAAAAACAGTACCTTTGTGTACCTTCGGTGGCTGAAATAGTCCCTCGGCCTGATAGCTAGGCACCTTCGGTGGGAGAAATGGCCCGTTGGGCACCTTGAATGTGAAAATTAGCACCTTGGCGTTCCTTCGATGGTCGAAACGGTCCCTTGGCATGGTCGCTAGGCCCCTTCGGTGGGAAAAATAGCCCGTTGTGCACCTTTGGTGGGAAAAACAGCACCTTAACGTACCTTCGGTGGCTGAAATAGTCCCTTGGCACGGTCGCTAGGCACCTTTGGTGGGAAAAATAACCCGTTGGGCAGCTTCTGTAGGAAAATAAGCACCTTGGTGCACCTTCGATGGACGAAATAGTCCCTTGGTACGGTCGCTAGGGACCTTCAGTGGGAAAACCATCACCTTGGTGCACCTTTTATGGGTGAAACATCCTGTTGGGAAGGTCGTTAGGCCCTTTCAATGGGAAAAATAGCCCGTTGGGCACTTTGGTGTACCTTCGGTGGCTGAAATAGTCCCTTGGCAAGGTTGTTAGGTATCTTTGGTGAGAATAATAGCCCATTGGGCACCTTCGACGGTAAAATTAGCACCCTTGTGCACCTTTGGTGATCGAAACAATCCCCAGGCACAGTCACTAGGCAGCTTTAGTAGGAAAATCAACACCTTTGTGCACATTTGGTGGGCGAAAGAACCCATTGGCCCAGTCCCTAGGCATCTTTGGAGGGAAAAATAGCTCATTGGGCACCTACGGTGGGAAAATCAAGACCTTTGTGCATCTTCGATGGCCGAAACAGTTCCTTGCACAGTCGCTAGGTACCTTCGGTGGGAAAAATAGCTCGTTGGGCACCTTGGGTGGGAAAATCGACACCATTGTGCATCTTTGGTAGTCGAAGCAACCCATTGGCAAAGTCGCTAGGCACATTTGGTGGGAGAATCATCACCTTGGTGCACCTTCGGTGGGTGAATCAACCGGTTGGCATGGTCGCTAGGCACGTTGGGATTCTTCGGTGTAAATATTAGCACGTTGGTGCACCTTTGGTGGGCAAAACAGTCCCTTGGAGCGGTAGCCAGGCACCTTCGGTGGGAAAAATAGTCTGTGGGGCACCTTAGGTGGGAAAATAAGCCATTTGGCGCAATTTCGATGGCCGAAACAATCCCTTGGCCCGGGCGCTAGGCACCTTCTGTGGGAAAAATAGCCAGTTGGGCAGCTTAGGTGGGAAAATCAGCACCTTATGCGCCTTTGGTGGCCAAAGAAGTCTCTTGGCATAGTTGCTAAGCACCTTTGGTGGGAAAAATAGCCCATT
>JAOSBN010058841.1:0-13985 GCA_027563595.1 Erythroxylum suave | reverse complement strand
TACATCAAATAGAAAGAATATTAAAGTTCTATGACTCTACGAGTACTACAACAAAAGCTCGTGCTAAGGAATATAATTAATCAGAAGTGAAAATTAAAACAAAATATTTATAGTTAAAATTTTTATAATTATACTATATATATAATATATATTTGCATCAAATATAAGTGAAATTAAAAGAAGAGAATAAATGAATACCTAAAACTTCATCCAATCAAATATTCGCTTAAATCGTCACTACAAGAAAAATGCGGTTTAGCGACGAGAGTTACCGACGAAATGTGAAGATTTTCTGTCTATAAGCTAAGTTAACGACGAAATTTACCGATGGAATGAGTCGTCGGAGAAACAGTTGTAGATAATAATTAGCAACGGAGTACAAATTTTTCGTTCCTAAGTTACTGACGGATATTTTCTGTTCCGCCGCCATATTTAGCAACGGTAATTTTTGTGTTGTCAATAAATTTAGCGATGGAAGGTTTGTTTCGGTTGGTAAATTTAGCGACGGACAAGGCTCCTCCGTTGGTAACTTTACTGACAGATTTCTCAAATTTGTCAGTAAGTTCACAACTAATTTCACCGATAGATCTTAGTTGTCTGCCGGTAAATTCACTCCATTTTACCAACGGATTTCGTTTTTTGGTCAGTAAATTTACTGATATTGTTTTCTAATATTTTCCCTACATTTAATTTTATATGATAATTTTATGACTGATGTATAATTTATACAGTTATCAGTTATTTGTTAATAATATTTGATTTGTTTTTATATTTAATTTGTTAAAATAGAAAGTTGATTGATAATATAAAGTAAAAATTATCTTAATTGATAATAAAAAATTATTATCTACAACAATAAGTATTTAATTCATACAAAATGACTACAACTACGCTTTTCATTTAGTGAAAGCGGATGCTCTAAATGTTGCGATGAAGTGCTGCCCTTTCCCTTCAACTCATACATCTCATTACGGAGTTGAGCTATGTACTCTGTCGATTGTTGCAACTGAGTTGCTAGTGCCTGTACTGGCTCCAAAGTTCATAGACTTCATTGGATGCAGGTCGTCTACTAGATGATGTTGTATTGGATGTGGAGGATTATAAATAACATGTGTTCGTAAATAAACCTAAGCCGAAGATCCTTCTATGACGGTCCTTACCACCCAATGTATGAAGATATGTTCGACTTACATCAACATCTTCATATTGTTAAGACTGTCATTGAATGCTTTCTTATATGTGATACCTCATCTGTGTGTGTAGTAGCTGGAGGTACAACATCTTATTCTGTTGTAGCTACAGAATGTGATGTTTCACCTAGAAAGTAACTAGCTCCTAATCGTACTTTGAACCTTGGTCGCATCATATCCTGTTTTCTGTTTGGTGGCATATTTTAACTGAAATTCAATTTTATTGAATATTCCAGACATATAATAATTTCAATTCAATATATAACAGTATATTGTTGATTCAATAATTGATTTATTGAATATAATATTCTATTACAAACACAAATTAATCGCGATCAGCAACTTAATTGTAAATCAAAATCATTATCGTCTTTTTTCTGAAGAATTAGAGCCGATCTCTTGCCCTCCTCATTCTCCCCAGATAAAATTTCAACATATTCATTATTTAGATTGTTCAAAAATTCATTCTCGTCGTATATAACAGATACATTTATTTCATAAACTTCTTCCAGAAATGCTTCACTTTCAATTCTCTATTCTCCATTTCCATGTGATTCAAAAACATCTCTAGGTTTAACTTTGTAAACGGCCAACCAATTTGACTTATCTCATCTAAAGTTGGAAAAAGGGACATAATACACTTGGATCACTTGGATTACCAACACGAAAGGTTAAAATTGTCTAAATCTTCTTTTGCTGGTTGATTTCAACTAGATTTTATCAACTATGTACTTTTGTACCAACATTAGGAGTTGGATCAAACTAGTTACACTTAAATATCACACTTCACTTTATTGGCAATGCAAGGTACTCAATTTCAAGTATCTCAATAATTTTACCATATTAGTACATCAATTCTCCCTTTATACAAACCCCACTATTTACTGCTGCCATACTATGACCATGATACTTTGTATGATATTTGTGTCCATTAATGAAATACATCGAATAAGGTTTAACAGTTCGTAAATGTCCTTTCGTAAGATCACATATGAACTTATTCTCTATTGTATTTTCTAAAGCCTACACAAAAGAAATTATCATATTAGATAGTATAATGTCATTTGAACACTTTAATCTCATATTTCAATCATTTCAATAATTGTAAGTAAAAACTTACATATTTCTTGAAATATCGAGGAAAGTGTCTTCCAACTTCTTTATTGATATTGTCCTATGATTTCTAGGGCATTAGCTCACTTAACTATTTCTCGTATAATCTAAAAACATTATTATGTATTTCAGTCGTTAATAACACTAAATTTCAAAACCCAAATAATCAATTTCAAAATCAACTTCAACTTACTGCATGAAAGGTTGAAGCTCTTGACAGTTTAATAAAATGTAACCATAAGCAACCTCTATTTCTTCGTCTGTTAACATTCTTCTTGTTGAACATCTATATGTTTTTCTATAATATGTGAAAATGGATAAGTTACTATCAGCATCACTCGTTCCCCCCCTTACAAGGAACTTTTCTTTCTCTTGTGTGCACATAAGACTCAAACTAATGTGAACAAAATATATTTGCTTCATCCATTAAATAAGCATTACATATCGAACATTCAACTCTAGCCTTATTTTTGACCTTTTTTTTTCAAGAGATGCAAATACCTACATTAGCGAATAGGGTTATTAAAATTATGTTATTAAAACATGATATTACTTTAATTTAAATATTTACTATAATTACCTCTCAAATGGATAAATACATCGATATTGAACTAGATTAGCAAGTTTAACATTATGTGCTAAATGCATAGGTAGATGCTCGATATAGTCAAAAAAGCTTGGAGGGAAAATCCCTTCTCATTTAGACAAAATTATTGGAATTTCTCTTTTTAGTTTTTCCATTTCAACTAACTTTATTTTAGATGATGTTAAGCTTCTGAAAAACAAACTTAATTCTGTTATAACTTCCCAAGCCTTATTCAGTAGCAACTCCCTAAATGCAATTGGAATTAGCTTTTGCATAAACATATGACAATCATAACTTTCCATCCCAAATAATTTGTACTTCTTCATGTCCACACACCTTGCCAAATTTGAAACATAACCATCGGGAAACTTTAAACTTTTCAACCATTCACACAATATTTTCCTTTTTTTTCCCCAAAGTGTAACATGCTTTCAGATATTTAATGGTGTGAAGATCTTTATCTAACTCATTCATTTTATAA
Organism: Erythroxylum suave; assembly: GCA_027563595.1. Classification (NCBI taxonomy): domain Eukaryota; kingdom Viridiplantae; phylum Streptophyta; class Magnoliopsida; order Malpighiales; family Erythroxylaceae; genus Erythroxylum; species Erythroxylum suave. The sequence continues at coordinate 10,615 of JAOSBN010058841.1, read as the reverse complement.
AAAGTTTCAAATCAGCTCATGATTTTGCATTGTCTTTTGTCCTCCCTTCAATGTTCATTATAATATTGAACAAATTGTCAAAAATATTTTTTAATATGCATCACATCTAGATTATGATGTGTTAAATTAGTTTTTCAATATGGAAAATCCCTAAAGATGCTTCGTTTTCTCCAACCAAAGTTTTTACTAATGTTTGTATTAACTTCATCAGCTTCAAGTTCTATAACTTTCAAAGACCCTAATTCATCAATCTTCTGCAATATCTCTTCGCTAGCTTTCACTATAACAAAAAACAAAGTTTAATGATACAAAAGGTGGAGTTTTTAAATGCTTTTTTTGCGTCTTAAAAATAATTTTAGACGCTTTATAAAGCATAGAAAAAACAAGTGTCACAAAAACTATTTTCGACAGTTTTCTTAAACACATAGATGCGTCGAAAAAATATACATTTTTTACACATCTAAGCGTTGAAAATCTATTTACACATACATGTGTCAAAAATATACATTTTCAACGGTTTTCTTAGACACATAAATGTTATTTTATATGCTTTGTGTAAGCTTTTAGATGCTTTTCTCTGTTGATATTTTTCACTTTTAGACAATTTTTTAATCAAAAAACTCTACCATTTTTTAGTAAAAGATAAGCTTATAATTTGCTTTGTGAATCTTTTTTAAGATCACTCACATATTATTATAATAAATTAATCACATATTTATTATTATAATAAAATTTACAAATTAATCTAAAATATGTATCTGCATATTATTATAATAAATTAACACTTTTGTTAATCACTTATTGTAACTGTCACCTTGACTTGAAGTATCAATATATTTATTCCATTATTGCCCTTGAGGATTGATTACATTACTTAGAAGGTCTTCCTCTGTATAATTAAGCGTGTGTGCTCATTACTCATATGAAAAGAGAAAAATGACTTCAAGGATTTATTTTGTATAGACACGAAGTGTAACCCAGTATATATTAGATATCTTATAGTATTCACGGCTAAGTCAAACAAAAAGAATATGAACTTTGCAGCTACAAATCTTAACTTCAAAAGAACATCTCTAGTACATTTCCTTACACGTCAAACCTCACATTCCATTGACCGTTGATATCTGCATTCAGAGCCCAATTATTTTCCTTAATCAAAAAATAAGGGACCTAAAAGATAGAGAGGAGAAAAATAACTTATAACACTACAAATGCAAGTTAATTATATGATTTGATGGAAAATTTCTATTTCAATCTTCTGGATTAGCTAAGAAAGCAAAATGAAGTGAATCATATTTTAACATTTTCTTCTTCAAACAACTCAACACAGGCCCATAGTTTCATATCTAGATTCAGTTCGGAGGTTACAACCTACTCAAAAACTTGTTACACTCCAAAACAGAAACGTTGAAATCAGAACCTAAGCTTCAAGTTTATTAGGAATCGTCTCAAACATTTGTATATGCAGTACCACAAAGCAAGGTCCTGATTAATGCATGGAAAATAGAACTCTAGAACCATTCAAAGCACATAACGAGAAAATGAGAGATAGTAGTAACAAGCTATTGATTAAAAGAATATTCATGGTGCAAAATCTGAGAAAACATCACATGAATTATCAAGATAGAAAAACATAGAAGGAAGAAATTCAGGCTTACGACATCAGCTAAGAATAAATTGTCCACAACTCATTGCTTTAAGAAATCAAGACAAATTTGCATAATGAAAATAATTATCAAATCAAACCAATTCAAATGATAAAGAGTATTCAAGGATGTATTAAAGATTTTGGGAAAAGTAGTGTACTAGTTTGACCATATGCAGAGCAAGTTGCTTTGGTACGCTGGAAAATTATTAGAACTATGGGCTCTACCGTCTCACGATACACCTAAAAGACCTAAAAAATCAACCATATGATAAATAAAAATAGAAATTTAAGATCTTAGCTTCCATAGTAAATCATAATGATATATACTCACTTCATCGTTGGAAACCTTCTAATTTAGAACTGCATCAAATACAAATTCATGCTTCTCAACATATTCCATTAAGTCAACCTACAAAACAATAGCCACCATTTTTCATAGAAATTCTATTCTTTGGATATATCTACCAAATCTCAATAAACAACACAAAACTAACAAACAGGGTAACCAGGACATGATCATATGCTACTATTGTTTGCTAAAGCAAGATGGATAAATGAAGATGATTGAACAAAAATGTTGAAAACAATAATTGAGTAGAAACAATACAGTAGAAGATATTAGGGAGCAAAACCTCCATTTTCAAGATTTATTGTAAAATTGAGCTAAAAGAGGTAACAAATTCACCAATAACATTTACCTTTAGTTTAGTTTCATGACCTGTCAGAGAATTGGAAAGTTTCTCTGCTATATCCTCCTCATTTTTTGTGAGTTCTTTCTTATTCATTGGCCCCTTACGTACCTTGAATAAAAGAACTATTATCAAAGCAACAAGATAACTTATAACGTATATCTACAACAGATTGAGCGTCTTGTCAGATTACCTACACACGATACTCGGTGGCTGTATCAAATTTTCATAAGTTGTTAATACTGATGCCTCGTATGTAATGCATTATGCTCAAAATGGAGAAAGAATTAAACAGCTAATACAAACTTTAAGAGGTAAAATTAAACATACCACAACTTTAATCTTTGCCACAAAATTGGCCTTTTCTTTTACTGCAGCAAAGTTTTTGATGAGGATGCTGTCAGGTAAAGTAGGAGCTCTTCCAACTTATTTGTTGTTAGAAATGTATGGATCGGAGTCATTGAAGCTTCTACCTCGAACATGATTAAATATAGAACTCTCATACATCCTAGGATTTGGTAACTATCTATAAAATTCATAAGGATTTTAACATAGAGGCAGATACCATAGACATAGCTAACCAAAAACCTAAACAAAAATTTCAACCAACAAAACCACTAAATCTCGAAATGAGAGGACTGTGTTTTTACAATTCGCTATCAACACTGAAGCCTTTAATTTATGAATTGATAGAATTGAGCTAGAATATGCAAACACATTATCAACTTATTGCACGCATCAAAATAATAAAGCACACAAGCACCAACAAACACCCACCTTGGGGAGCAACTCCATGTCAAAAGAATGCAAGTCCAGGATCCCAGGACTGAACTCACCAAGAGAGTCCTCCCCATTCCTCATGTGGCTCGACTGATGGGAACCAACAGGTGGTGTATTCGGCTTTGTAAGAAAATTACTCCCCCCATTAAAACTCCACTATGCATTGCAGTATGTTTCTCATTCCCGACACTCCTCCTCCACCACAACCATCACCACCATAGAAATTATAGTCTTACACAGTTGATATACCTCATCAGATCTAGAGCCGTCTCATAGCCAATTCTCTTCGCTATGTATAACCACCAGAAAAATAAAAACAAAAAAGAAAAACAAGATAAATGTTACTAAAAATCTAAGACCTGTGAGGTGTATTCCAGTAATCATAATTAAATTAAAAACAAATTTGATCTGAAAACAAACTGTTGCAGCCAAACAGCAAAAGGTAGAAAGATCTAGAGTACCTGAAGAGGAGGAATAGAAGACGAAGAAGTAGTAGTAGAAGAGTGGAGGTACTGAAGGCCAGTAGATTGAGCCACCTTCTACCTTCAAGGAAGTTATCAGAGTGCTATCTCTGATGGTGCGTCACTGTAGATCTCTACCTCTGCCTTCCCATTCCGTTGATACTCCAACCTCTCTCTCTCTCTCTCTCTCTCCCCCCCAAAAATCAAAATTCGATCAGCAATTACGAGTGTAGTTCGTCTTTAAAACTTGCAAATGCATTGATCGAAACCTCTCTCTCTATATATTATCACAAAAGGTTTCACAATCATGGAAATGCACCTTATTGAGAGTTTGATGAGATAAGAGTGAGATGGAGGAGGGGGATAAAGATCAGGCGCGTTTTTAAGGTGTTTGGGTAAATTTGTTCTGTTTAGAAGCAGGTCGTAATGTGTTTGGTTAACTAATGCAAAGTATATCAATTCAATTTTAAGAATGACAACTTTTCCGGTAAAAGACTTTCATAGCTACATTTCTCCAATTTTATGACGTTTATTTTAAAACATAAATACATATTCTAACTAAATGTTCTTAAAAATATATAACCACACATTACTCATTTTCCTTTCCTTTCTTTACAGAAAACGCTCAACATTTATAACTTATCTACAAGTAACTCATATTAACTTAACATTTGTTTATAATTATTTGCTTTTGAAATTAATTAATCGTTATTCCTGGATGCATACAAATTATAGAAGTTTTAGACTCTTTTTTAGTATATTTTTACATAAATTTTGTCGTCTTAAATAAAATTATAAAAACTTCACCAATTCTTAGATTATTTAAGACAATTATTAGATACATCTAGGCATAAGCATCTAAAACTTCCTTATTTTGGTGTTGTGTTTGTTAGGAGGAGGAGGTGTTTGTACCATCCTATTCTTATTGAATTTTTGTTTATTGCATCTAAATGGATGATTTGGAGGAAAAAATTTCCTATGGTTGTTAAACCAACATATTTTTCCCCCGTTTGGAAGATAAAACGCATCAAAATCATTGCCACAATAAGGACAAACTAATTTCCCTATTGTGTTCTATCCAAATAACATAGCATATGCCAGGAAATCACTAATAGTCCACATTAAAGTTGCTTTCAACACAAAATTTTATTTAAGAGACACATCATATGTCTCTACACCATTTTCCCAAAGATACTGCAATTTAGATACCAATGGTTGTAAGAATATATCAATTTTATACTTTGAATTTGTAGGCCCTGGCACAATCACTGTCAAGAATATATATGCCTCATTCATACACATCCATGAAGGCAAATTATAAGGAGTAATTATGATCGACTATGATGAATATTGTTAGTCGGATTAACTATAAGGTTGGAATTTATCCGTCGACAATCCCAATCTAACATTTCGACTTTCAATTGCAAACTCATAATGAGTGTTATTGAAATATTTCCATACCAGTGCATCTGATGGATTACTTATTATTCCATCTTTCTGTTCGTGTTCATTATGTCATCTCATGTGAGATGCAATAACATCAAAATCATATAGTCTTTGAAGTCTCAGAGTTAGCGGGAATTAATGTATCCACTTCTAGTGTACTAATTTCTGCTTCATAGAACGCTTTATAGGCTTGAGCCTAGATTGACTACAAAATTTACACTTTTGTAACTCCACATCATCTCTCCAATACAACATACATTCTAATTTGCAACAACCAATTCCACTTCAGGTGCAGACCAACATTAATGCCATGAATCAAAATGATTCTTGTTACATACAGAGAAGTGGATTGTAACTTCACATCTTACATGTAGTTACTTAGATAAAAGGCATTATGTTGCAGCTCTTTAATACAAATTTATATGCCTTAATCTTAGCATTTGTAATTTTGAGTCATTTTTTGGTAATTAATTTATTACTTCAATTTCTAAAAGGAACTATATCTACACCTAAATGTGTTTTTATTTGATCTGACCAGAATATGCACTTGATGCGTATATTATGTAAAATTAGATGTATTTAGTTTTGTGATCGTGGTTTTAGAAATATTAAGCAGAGGATTTAGTCACCCGGACTGCCAACATAACGTTGTTGGACATGATCATGAGCTTATTTCGTTAAGCAGGATTTTGAATAACAAATGCAATTGCATCATTTGCTTGCATTCCTGTTTCTTTCCTTATTTCACATCCAATTCCGAGTTTTCCCTTGCACCCCGTCATACGTAGTTGGTATTTTCGAACTTGTGGACCCCAATAAAATTTCTCAATCTTCTTCTGTGGTGGCATAGAAGAGAACTCAATCCAGACCTGCTGATCGCACTGCACGAGAGAAGAGATCGCACAGTTAGTTAGTTGTAAAGCTTCTAGTCTATTTCGCTTATTTCTGATCAGAGATCGATGGACGAAGAATCTCTAAATCCGAGAAGAGTAGGTGCTGAGGCAGATGTATCTGCAACGCAAACTCCCAATAATAAGTACAGGAAAGAGGCCAATACTAATGATGATGCTGCTCTGATTCGTCAGAGGAAGCGCAGACGCAGAAACATAGGCCTGGGGATAACCGGAGGCGTAATCCTAACCGTGATTCTGGTAGTAGTGATATTATCATTTACGGTGTTCAAGGCCAGAAGACCAGTAACCAACGTTGACTCGGTCACGCTTAGGGACATAAAGACGTCCTTCGACAGAACCAGATTGAGGGTGAATTTCAACATGACCTTGGACGTGGATATGTCCCTCAAAAACCCCAACAAAGTGAGTATGAAGTACACCAACAGCTCCGCTCTTCTCAATTACGGAAGCCAGGTCATTGGCGAAGTTCCCATCCCAGCCGGCAGGATTGGCTCCGACAGTACCCAAGCCATGTACTTGACCTTAACTGTGATGGCCGATCGCTTGTTTTCCGACCCCGAGCTAATCCGGGACGTGGTTAACGATTTATTGCCCATCAACATATACATCAAAATTTTCGGTAAAGTTCAGATCATCAAGATCATAAAAGTCAAATTCACTGCTACTGTGTCCTGCGATATGACCATCCGTATCTCCAATAGGACTATTTTGCAGCAGCGTTGCCTTTACAAAAATAAATTGTAAGCTTCCCCTCACGCTTAACTCTTTATTAGATTTACTTTTTCCATTATCATGCTTGTTGCGGGTTATAATAATAATAAAGTTTGCATAGAGTCAATGTCAGTAAATGTCTCTCCTGGAAATTTCAGATGTTCATTCCTTTCGCTCAATCATTTCACGTACGGGTCTTCTCTGTCAATTTCCAAGTCGACTCACGCGTTTTAAGGGAAACATATCTCCATAAATCTGTGAAGCCGAAATGTCGAGTTGAACTCGATCTAGCTCCACAAATTTTTGATGCAGGCGTATAGCTCTTGCTCTTCTTATTCTTTTTACTTCTCTACTGTTTAAGTATAGCTGTGCTCATCCTAGTACTTCTATTTCTTCTCGGTATCTCCCTTTGTATATAGTTCAGTTCCTCTACCCCATAGTTTTTCTTGTTCATCTTCAACATGTGGAATCCTCCAAGACAATAAGAAACGTCTCCAAGTTCTCTGCGCACAATCCTTCCCATTCATCGTACACAATGCCTCCTCAAATTTTCATTTTTATGTTCTACCTCAAATTCCTTCTCATATCTTCAGGTAAGAAAAGTTGTTTCTCAAATTTTTGTGTTTTGACTGTTTCTTGGTTCTGATGTTTACACTGTAAATTTCAATTACTCCTTTAGCGTACTCCGCCACGCTTACTTTTGTAAACAACTGCACCGACTATGTATGGCCGGGAATTCTTATCGGAAGCAACTCAATTAAACCTTCGACCACTGGCTTCTCTCTCCGGCCAGGTGAAGCTAAAGTGATCTCTGTGGGAAGTATCTGGACTGGTCGCGTATGGGGTGGGACTCTGCACTCAAAATTCAACCACTGGAAACTTCAGTTGCGTCACTGGCGACTGAGGCTCCAACAATCTAGAATGCTCTGGTGGGAATCCTAACGGTCCAGTCACGCTCGCAGAGTTCGCTCTCAATAGTTCTAACGGGCTCGACAGTTATGACGTCAGCCTAGCGGACGGCTACAACCTGCCAATGATCATCACACCACAGGGTGGTTCCCGTGAGAGCTGTGAGAACATAGTTTGCGTCATTGACTTGAACAATGAGTGCCCACCGGATCTCATGATGGTGGCTGAAGGACAGGTAGTGGTGTGTAAGAGCGCCTGTGAAGCGTACAAGGAGGCCAGGTATTGTTGTAGTGGAGAGTACTCGACAGGAGATGCTTGCGGACGTAATTCTTACACTGCTTTCTTCAAAATCGCCTGCCTGACAGCTTATAGCTACGCGTACGATCAGAAGAATACCTATTTCAGTTGTGCCGGCGCCGATTATCTCATTAATTTCTGCCCATATGGATTAATAACGCAAGATTCCTATTTGATATTAGATTTCAGTTGATGCCTGCGTCTTGTTAAAATTTTACTTGCAATCTGTGGATCATCCAATTGGTTAGTATGATGTAATCTGATAAGAGTAGATGTGATCTAACCAGTTTTAGTTCAATTAAGATTCTAATTTGTAACTTCGCCATCAAGTCACAAGTGTCTATATATAGTTCATTCTAGCCTTGCTCCTCAACATAGACAGAATACAATGAGAGAGAGCATTCCTTGTATACTTTTAAGAGAATTAAAGAATGTTAGCATTTTTCGCATCTCTTATATGCTTTATTGTTTCCTTTGATCATTTATTGCTTCATGATTTTCTTACTCAAATGTGATAGTTAAACATTGTGAGGGCTGTGAGGTATTTAAGAACAAGTTTCATTGGTTGACGATCATGTGGGGAAGTTTATGTCTTGTTTAAAGGGACATAAGTAAGATTGTCTTGCAAAGGTGTAAAGACAACTTCAGTATAAGTTTGGTATGTATAAGGCCTTTGCGACCACTGATATTAGAGCTAAATTTCCATATAGCTGGAGGCAAGCAATTTCACTGAGCATGTTTAAAGGGTGAAAGCACTCATCGGTCCTTTATCTACCGATGAAGAAGAAGTCCCTATATATCAATCTCGTTTTGAACTCTTGGAGAGGCAGATCCAAGTGTTTCAAGATTAAGTTGTTGATTTGATGAAGGCATAAGAGGAAGCTAATTTCAAGATTATACTCCTCAAGCAAGCGGTTGTTGCTTAAGATGTGGGACTTGTTGGGAGCATTATGCTTAAGGTGAGTGAACGACATGTTTTTGTTGGCAAGCGGAGTGCTAAGAAGCTCAAAAATATTTTATAAGATGTGGAAAAATACTTTAGGGTGGAAAAAGTTTCCGAAAGAAAAAGGGTGTCAATCATAACAATGTACTTAGTTGATGATGCAAAGTGGTGGTAGAGAATGAGAACCTCTAATGACATCAGTACAAGTAGGCCCCAGGGAGAAAATGAAGGAGCTAACGGAGTCATCACTACCTAACAACACTTATAGCTCATAAGCGAAGCTTTGAATCAGCTGAAGCAAGACGACTCAATGTAGGAATATATATAAGGAAATTCATATAGTTGATGTTGGATGTGAAAGAACATGTCTGCGGAAGACAAGCTATTCAACTTCATAAGCGGCTTGCAAGGTAGGGCATAAATGAAACTTTAGAGGCTGAACGTGAAAGACGTCCTAATTGTTATAGTGGCTATAGGTGCCTTGGTTGATCTATAAATGCCACCACTTATTCGAAGTAATAATGAAGGCAAAAAAGTGTTGGGACGCATAATGGCTAAGAGAAAGGTAAGGAGAAGGTATATAAACTTTCTCAATGTAAGTCCAAGAAACAAACAAAATAATATATTAGTTGTTTCATTTATGAAAGGTTGCACTTTGCTTATGAATGCCCAAAACGGAAGGTGGGTGAGGAGAAAATGAATTTCATGGTTCCAAAGGATCAAGGAGAAGGAAGTGAGGACTGGATGGAAGAAGTCTACCTCAAAAGATATGCCAACAATTAAGGAGTCTTCGTGGGAAACACATTCAGAGGAGTGTTCACATATTATTTTAACAAAGGTTTTGAGTTCTTCTAGTAATGGTGATTTGTTAGACCCCTTAGTCCAAATTATGGAATCTTATGAGTGATAGCGATCCTTGGCCAATGTTTGGCATTTAGGTTGACGAAATAATGTAAAGACTTATGAGTAGGTAAGGAAAAATGGACATCATTGAAGAAAAACTCAAGAGTAGGTGAGCATTGATATGCATTGGTGCGTTTTGACAAAAATTTTCAATGAGATACAAGATTTGAATTGGAGACAAAAATATAATGGCACTTCAAAACTAGCTTAAGATGGATTTTAGGTTAAAATTTAGTTGGATCACATACATGAGCAAGATTTGCATGAGCTTCAAGGTAAACTTAACAGGTTAAATCAAGTACAGTGTGAATTTTGGTAGAGTTTTAGACCTTGGGTGGATTAACTTAGCTAACGCTAAGTTATTAATAGACCCTATATATAGCTTTGAGTCTTACTCCTTAACACAAAGAGAACACATTAAGAGAGAGTATTTCTTTGTATATATTAAGGGAAGTAATAAAGGTAGGCATTTGTCATATCTCTTGTGTGTTTATTATTGCCTTTGATTACTTATTGCTTTCATAGTTTGCTTACTTAAGTGTGAAATTTAAACACTACAAAGATTTTGAGGCGTTCAAGAACAAGTTTTGTTGTTTGATGATCCTGTGGGGAAGGCTAACAAACTTAAGCAAGATTGTTGAGCAAATGTGTAGAAGCAACTTTGGTATAAGTTTAGTGTCTAGAAGACTTTTATAACACATATCATGCCATTAATGCTGATTAAATAATGAAATATTATTTGGATTATTAACTGTTATCTTATTCATACCTACCCTTTCTCAGGCTAGGTAAGACTCGACAATATTTTAGTTCGAAACCAAGCCCTAAGAGTGGGAACTGAAGTGAATCACACGTTATTACAACACTTAGAAAACGATATTTAACAGCACAAGAAGGGGGGGTTGAATTGTGTA
>JAOSBN010058821.1:0-13985 GCA_027563595.1 Erythroxylum suave | reverse complement strand
ATATATAGCAACTAAAAAATTTAATTTGTTGCATCATAAATTTTTACTTCTATGAAAAGTAGTTAACTAAATTAAATGCCACCCGGCTTTCTTTTCTTAAAGTTATTATTTAATTATATTCTAAATCATACGTAAGGTTATTAAACAATAAGAGTAAATTAAATTACGTGTTTTCCGATTAACTGATCATAAGAAAAAACGAATATTTAGTATCACATCGAATATAAGATTTGATAAAATAATTATTTTTACGTGAGTGATTAATTATAATTTCAAGGGACATAAGCAACTGTAAATTAAGATTTGTTTTATTAAAAATCTTATTTTATTATTTCTTTATTATAAAATCTTACAACTCTCCTACTGTCAATTCAGTACACCATTAGAGGTTCTATTGACATAAAAATTTGCATGATATAAAACACAAAAAATTCATCCTTTAAGAAAAAGCACACTATGAGATCATTCTGAACTTTAAAAAACTGTAGTGTTTACGGATTCTCACGTCCTGTTCAAATTTACTGTTTACTAGAAAATTATGAAGAGAAGCTCTTAGTCCACGATAAACTTAAACAGAAAGGGTATGAAGATGCTTTTGCTTTCAATTATTAGCCAACGATTATAGGCTGAAGTAGATTTTTCGTAATAAGAATGAAAATTAAAGTTAAATTATGTTTTTATTTGATTAGGTTGAAAGTCAATTAAAAAGTTTTAAAAATCAAATTGATTCGATCGGTTTAATAGAAGAAATCTTAAATCGATTTTCAGTTTAATTTAATTTAATAATTTTATATTAAAATTTTCAATTTATTAATTAATTGTCCAGTTTTTATAAACTAATAAAATTTTTAAAGTAAAATAAAATGATTAATTTTTATTTAATTATTTTATTTTTAATTAAACTTTAAATTTTTTGATGTATAATAATAATCTTTTCTGCAAAATTTTAAAAATCAAATTGAGCCAACTGATCCAACCAAAAAATGTTTAAACTGGCCAATGGTTTTGTTTAGTTTCATCTAATAACATCTATATATAAAAACAGATCGATTTATCATTGAATTTTTTAAAAAACCGGTCCAAACGGTCTCTCAAACTATAAATTTGAGTTGCTCAACTTTCATCTATTTATGCTTAAAAAGGTCCGGATCTTTTCTTTGAGAGACAGTTGTCCGGTTGGAGAATGCTCGATCTAAGCGTCTCACTCAACTTGGTAGTACTTGGCTTAAGATGAGTGAGCATAGATCTTTGGTTTTGAGTTTTGGCGGTGTTTGATCATTGATGGGTGTGTTTGTTTTTTTGACAGCGACTGTGACCACTTTTGCGAGAATGACAGTGGAAGATTTTGGAAAGATCTTGCCTCCTCAGTACTACCCTCCTTGGGTCGTCGTTTCCCAATATCAAAAGGTTGACCTTTTTACCTCTCCATCTTTGTTCAAATCTTGTTTGTCCTTAGTCAAGTTACTGATTTTAGTATTTGTGACATGACCTTCGTTGAAGACTTGAAGTGGCTTAATGCCCATCTTACAAAGGTATGGCCCTTTGTTAAGTTCTGGAGGCAATTGTCTGTTCCCATCATGACCCCTGCATTTGATGATCATGTGGCGGTGGGCTGGCTGATGGCTAACTTTAGGACTAGAGCAATTGTTAATCAGACTGGCTGGTCGCGGGTCTTTGGAATAGCTTGCTGGTTTTTATGGCAGTGACGAAATAAAAGCCTATTTGAGGACATGTTTACATGGCCGGCCTAAAGAGTGCGGTATGTTTGGGATTATGTTCATTGGATTGAGCGCACGAACCTCCTCGATGCTCAGGTGTTTCCACAGCAGGGTCTGGGTGGGTCAAATTGAACACGGATGGGGCCGTTAACCGGCACAACAATCATATCACTGCTAGGGGTCTAATCCGGGACAACCAGGGACAATGGTGTGGTGGCTTTACCCACAAAATTAGGGAGGGGACACCCGTAACTGCGGAACTGTGGGGTGTCTACTCCGGGCTTCAATTCGCCTAGGCGCAGGGCCATCGACATCTCATAGTCGAAGTCGACTCTCTTGAGGCCCTTAATTTAGTATTAGACTCTCCCAGGATACTCATAGAGCCTCATGTCTTAATTGCAAGTATCCAGGAATTGATCTATCGCAGGTAGGAGGTGAGGTTCCGGCACGTATATCTTGAAGGCAACCAGTGTGCGGATCGATTGGCTGCGCTCGTAGTAACCTTTGGGCTAGGCCTGCATGTCGTGTGCGAGCCGCCGGGTCTTCTCACGGATTTCCTCCGTCGCGATCAACACGGAGTTTTGTACCGTCGGCATTTGCTTTAGCTTAGTTTCGCCTTTGTAACCAAAAAAAAAAGAGTTAAGTTGTTTATGATATTTTAAGTTTTATATTAAATTTATATTTATTTATTATTAATTTATTATATAATAATAGATATTAATCTATTTTTATTTCAATAACATATTTTATTTTTAAATTTTCTTATAAGTTTTACTTTTTATTTATTATATACTAATTTTATAACAGTTTATTACCGGACAAACTTTTAAATCTTAAACTTTTCTTTTAACTAGTTTGATATTCAATTATGTTTTTAAAATATTACTTTTCTGACAACCTAATACTAGTTAAATCTTAAACCTCTTATCTTATCCGTTTAACTTTCGTTCCATTTATAAAAACATTGCTTAGAATCTAGTCAATGTTTAATTAATAAGAGTTTAATTGGTTAACAACTTAGAGTCAAATAATCAAATACTTAGAATAAGATAATTTGTCAAGGTTTAATTAATTGCCAAATTAAATTCAAAGAATGACTTATAATTAATAGTTCTATGATGAATTATTTTAACGTCTAAGATAAATTGAAAAACTGAAAGGATAAGTAGAGAAACGATTTTTTTTTTAGAATGGAGGAACTCGCAGTCGTAATGTTTAGAATATGCACTGGATAAACTTCCAAATTGACGCAGTAACCTACAAATCATACCAATCAGATACTCTATACTAAACAAATCATGTACAGTGAATTTGATCGAAAAAGTATAGATAAGAAGATTCAAACATAAAACCTGTCAATCCTATAACTCGCTTGCTCCACCAACTCCATGCCAAAGCATAAAGTGGAAGTGATTGTAACGGAGAGCAAAATAATTTAGTTTGAAGTTGATTTAAGATAAGGTACGAAAAAGTTACAACGACACCAAGTAGAAATTATACGATTAATTTTTCATCACATCGTAACTGTATTCTAAATCCAATAAAATAATTGCAAGGCTGTCGGTGTTATTTCTGTTTGCTATTCTTATAAGTCGTGTTTGTCTAGTAAAACTCATATGAAAATTTAAATATTTTAATTATAATATGGATATTAAAGTAAATAAAAATGGGGGAATTAAGTCAAAAGCTCATGTACTTTACATTTTTTAATATAATTTTGATATTCATATCTTATGGGCACAATAATAGTTTGAGAGACTTTAAAATAAAAATTTGAATTTTCTAAAATTACTCAATGTGTAGTTAGCAAACTACTTAATTACTCCTTAATTTTTTGGTAGTTCAAAAAACAAATATTACTTTTTAATCATTTTCAAAATAAGTTTAGCCTAATTTGAAAATACATAAGTTACTTCTTGAATGACACTATTAAATAAATCTCATATTAAAGTATTCTTTTCATCACTATGTTTTATAAAATTAAAATGCAGATAGTAACTACAGTTATAATAAATTGCCTCATTTTTGATATAGAGTGACCCTTTATACAATTTCAATGTATAAATTGTGACTTCGGTAGTTTGGAATGACTAATTATATTCACATTGTCTGCAATAACTGAAATAATTTATATTTGTAATATAACTCCCGATTCATAATTAAGAATTTTAATATCAATGATAAACAAATTTACTCTTCCTATGTTAGATAACAATTTCGAGGGTGCATAAAAACAATATATAGCAAAATTAGATATAATATTTAGTAGTTAATCAATCTTAATTATAACCTTGATTAATGGCGGGACCAACAAGTGCCTAGTCAAAAGTTCTTGCGTTCTTTCCTCTCTTTCTGTTTTTTATATACTTCCATTACGAATTTGCCTTTTCTCTCGAACCAAGGCATGACTAGATGCTTTGTCTCGTTATGTCAATTTCTTTTCCAACTTTGGAGGCGTGCAAGTCTTCCAAAGTTCCAAATTATACTTCTTTATCTTCGAACCTTTATGACTAATGTCTCATCGTGAAGCTTTGAATTTAGCAATTGATGTGCCCATAACTATAAAACAAGTCACTATTTTATAATATGATTTTGATAAACTATGACTATGATGTTTTGATTTGTAAAAATTATAATGATTCTTCAACGTTAGATTGTAAATTACACACAATGACATATAAAATAATTGAAAATGTTTTTTCTATAATTTATCATTGTATATGTAAATTCATATTATTAGATATCGAAATTTTTTTAAACTATTTGGATATTTAATTAAGAAAAACAAACAGAAGTTTTAAAAAATAAAATAACATATCTTTATACTAAAAATAAGAAAAAGATATGTTTGCTAGCAAGTGAATAAATATAACAATTTAAATAATAACCAAAGTTCCGTGAAAAGGATCCTACATTAGCAAGTATATGTATGAATGAAGAAAGGTAAATCTTCAAGAAATTTATACTTTTATTTTTCTGAAGGGAATAAAGTGAAAGGCAAAAGGAAAAGTGTCGGCACGAAATGCATGTCTACAGCCCTTTTAAGTCCGATTAGATGTGAAAACCAAAACTTTCTTTTCCCTCTAGTATATAAAAGGAGTAGTAACGGACAGGACAAAGCTGCAACAGAAGTATCATATCATCAAAAACATGGCTTCTCTTCCATTTTTCCTGTTTATTACACTAATCATCAGCACATGTATTTGTTCTGAAGCATCTTTTCTTGCCAAGAGCAACGCCACTTATCAGTGCAATGGCCGTCTCGACGAGTGCTTGATGATCACCGAGGGGCTAGACTTGGAGTTTCTGATTAATTCTCACGACGGTCGTGTCCTGAAGGGAAAATCACCAGGCGGCATAAAAAGAGTACGGAAATCAGGATACACCGGAAATCCTAAACAAACCGCACCGTCCGCGAAGGGTACATCAACCACGGCATTTCTGCTGAACCACAAATGTACTGGTATCTATAACTGCTACCAGTGATTCATCGTCAGGATTTTTTGAGGTTCACGTGTGTATGTTCTTACAATTGACGAACAGTAGCTTTACATCGTGTGCTCAGGTACTTTTTTCTTTTCTTGGTTCTGTTCTTCAGTTACTTTGCTATGAAGTATGTTCCAATAAGTTTGAGATTGGGAGGAAGGAGTTCTGGTTCTCATATGTTGTAAAATGGTTTACCTTGTTGCTTTTGTTATTCAAATCATTGTAATAAAAGTTCAGTTACTGAAACTTGATCCGGTTGGAGTACTCGAACTCAAACTCACACTTGATGACTTCGGTTCCCCTAAGACTGGTGATGGCAAATTTTTAATTTGAACTTAGAAGCCCTTCAAGAACTTAAAAGAAGGAAATTCAAAACATATATACATATATTATTTAATTTAATTCATAACTACTAGACATAATTACGAATAATTTTTGATTTCGTTTTAATTCTGAAAATTATTGGTACTTTCAAAGTTATAATTAAATATGACTTAAACTACACGTTAAAATTTTATTATTAATGTTTCTATAAGATTTTAATAGAAAATAATTAAAATTTTAGTTGAATTCTGGCTAATTTAATTTAGGACAAGTAAATTTATAAGAGGGTAAACTTCTTCTACAGCCTGCTTGTTTTATTGATAAGATTTGAATATGAAACCTCGTTTAAAGGAAATTAAATCTCTCTTGAACTAATAGACAATGATTAATTCTTGGATTTATTTTCTTTTAATTATGGAAGAGTCGTTAGGTTAATAAAATGACATAAAGAAAAGGCTTACTTTTAGTCCATTTGCAAGCAAACAACAAAAGAACATAATCAAAATGATTAGCATTAATTCCTGACTAGCACGTCGTAACGTTAGTCAAAATAAATTAACTAGATTATTATTGTAACAGTAGTAAGTCTAGGTCGATTTCACAGAGAATATTCGATAACTTATGAAATGAAATTAATTGATGTTTAGGTAATGATGGGTTTTGGATTTAATCAGAAAAGAAAAGAAAATAAATCTAATGAAAACAAATTAAAGTAAACTTGCAAAAAAATAATAAAATTGGAGAATTTGGTAAAAATCTAGTTCTTTAGTTCAATCTCGACCTATACCCTAATTAATCATAATTCACTAATTTATTGTTCTTTTATCTCTCTTAATAATTATCGGTTGTAGATTAACAACAAACTCTGTTAATCTTGATTTTTCCTCAGATCATAGTTAATCATGAAACGTTCGCTAATTAACCCTAGCTATCAAAAAACCTATAATAAACTATTTAAATTTATTCAGACAACTGCACTACGAGTCAGAAAAATAAACCAATATAGATAATAATCATATGAGCTCGAATTATTTAACCTATGTTATGTTATCTGTAATGATTCGAAACCATTAGTTGCTACACATGAATCGAAAATACAACGATTATGTATTGCATTTGATTCTAGCAATAAATTTTCATGAAAAACGATTCAATAGAGCATTAAAATTATCATCATTTAAATACTCAATCAATTCATACAAGATAATATAATCAATTTCTAATAAAATTAAAAAAAGCAACAAAATAATAACAAAAATGCTTAACCCAGGTTGTCGGTGTCATTGTCCCCTTTGAATCGACATCAAGAACTTAATCTTTTATAAGTCTCTCCAAAGAAAAATATTTCAACTCCTATTGATTATCCTACCAAAATCCTAATTTATTTCACTCACTGCCGTAAGCTTCTTCTCATCACTATTCAGGGATGTGACAATTAAATTTTATGGTCCATCTCACTATTCACGCTTTGCTCCTCGGCAGCTCTCCTCTTCTTTCTACTGACGCCGCTTTTCTTTGTTCTCTTTTACCCCTCTCTACTGTAGCTGATGTGACGAATTAACGTCATTGTCCACTGTCACTATTCACTCTTCTTAAAACCTCTCCCGCAGCTCTTGGCCAAACCACTGCGTTTGCGCAAAGCACTGCGTCGTCCTTTCCGCTTGGCATCTGCGTTTCTGCTGTTTGGACGTTGCGTCTTGGTCTACCGGCTTCACATCTGTGCTGTCGTTTTGACTCATTTAATTCCCGGCTGTTAATTAACATAATTGCATGCATAATCCATCCAGCTCACGTTATTTGTTTTTTACTTTTTATTTTTTTTTGTTATCTTTTAATTTCTTCTTCTTGTTTCATGAAGACAAGTGAAAATTTATTTTTTTAAAAATGATATAAATATTGTACTTTCAACTCATTTTATTTTTTTTACTTCCAATTTGTACCTAAAATCATATATGAACACTACACTAAAATAAGGAGATTTTAATATAAGAATTGGTAAGATTTTTAGACCTTTACTTAAAGATGGTAAATTTTGTTTAAAATATATACTAAAAAAGTGTTTTAAATTAATAATAGATAAGATCTATAAAAATCCGTATTTTTATCTTAAAAATTAGGTGTTGGTTAATCATTTTCTGACTTTGTCCTTTCCGGCCTAGTCTTCATCCCACTGCTATTCGCTCTCGTTTCATTGCCTTTTGAAAAACTACAAAATTAACAATAATCAATAAATAATTTATTGACATTAAAATTAACAACCCTAAATATGGTCATTTACAAAATTACCAATATTTCCAAAAATAAATGACCATATTTAGGGTTGTTAATTTTAATGTCAATAAATTATTTATTGATTAGGTGCTAAGAATAATAACTTTTAATGTCCCATAAAAAATATTTTAATGAAACCTAATCATGTTATTTTTAAATTACCCAATGCACAATACCTCCTGTATGTAATATTTTCTTTATATTTTTACAAAAATAATATTTATTGACTTAAACATGTGATAAACCTTTATATTTTTACAAAAAGACTATTTTATTGACTTAATCATGTGCATTTTATCAGTTAGCTCCCTCAATGTTATTTTAAAAAGAATTATGAAACTTTTAATTTTATATTCATTTCATGAGTAAATTTTTAATAGAAGCACATTTTAGTAAAATTTACTAAATTCAAAATTAATTCATTATTATCACATTACTATTTTACGGTTCAACTAGTCACAGTTTCTGCTTTAGTTGACAATTAAAAGTGAAGAACTTAATTAGGATAGTATAAGGATACAAATTATCAGGTACTTAAATATTGCATCATGTTAGAAAAGAAAACAGGTCTCCTCTTCGTAAAGGTTTTGAGCTTGGACTTAATATTCTTAATAACCCAAGCAAAATGGAGACTCGAATTGCCGGATGGCTCTCCTATAAATAAGTATTAAACAACTACAAGTTCGGGTTCAGACCTTACACTCCGCATTCACTCCATTACATTACCAGGTAGCATAACAAAACAAATTAACACCATTTGTCCTACTCGGGAGGAGCTCCACAATCCACAACCATGGTAGACAAGAAGAGAAAAACAAGAGATGATTCGAATAACTCAAAACGCAAAACCCTAACTTTCAAGCAAAGTAAAGGCGATCGTGGGAAAAACAAACAGAAGAAGAGAGGCGGTCCTCGCTTGCCTAACGCATTGCAGAAAGAGCTAGATTGTGTAAACCCTAAGAACCAATTCAACAGTGGAGAGGAAGATGAAGACATCCATTTCGATGAAGGCATCGTCATACTGTAACTCTAACGGAGGCGAAATTGATTCCCGATCTATGACCCCCAGCTGCGACCGCTCCGAATCATTGTACACAGGACAGGGCACTTATGGCTGTTGCATGCCGGTTGGGTTCAGCACAGAGGAGCTTGTCTCCAAATCGATTGATTATTTGAGGAATGGAGAACGTATATTGGTGATGATCGGTTTAGGCTGTTGAGGTATTTTGTTTAGATCTGACTGCACAGTAGTGGATTGGATCTATCTTTGTGAGAATGGATTGGATTCTTTTTATTAGAGGTAATGTGATTTGATGCCTGTTTAGTTGCAGCAAGAGGGAGTTCCAGAAAGGAGATGAGATCGCGTGGTACGCGGATGGGGATAAAATTGTCAGGAATGAATACAATCCAACTATGACTTATGCATTTGGTATTGTTCACAGATTTTCAACTTCGATTTTCTATTTCTAACTGATTAGTATAATAAAATGTGCATGCTGATTAGTGTGCATTGGGCAGATAGAGTATTTGGACCTCATACTTTGACACAAGACGTATATGAAGTAACCGTTAATCCAGTTGTCAAAGCTACTATGGAAGGCGTAAACGGTAATGCAGAGATTCTCCGATCATAAATGTTTCTATGGTTGGATCTGTTGGAGATTTTAATTGAACTTTGTTTATAAATTCGGGAACTGTTTTTGCCTATGGAGTTACTAGTAGTAGAAAGACTCATACTCTGCATGTAGTGCCTATGGTGATGAGTATGATGGAGTGATCTTCTCTCAAGTTGTGCGTTTTCATCTACCCAAATCATCAGAAATTTGAATATTCTCAAAAACTGTGTGGCTCATGTATTGGCTTATTTTGTCTTATGTTTTAGAATCTGATTAATCTAGCTGGTTCTAAGAGTTCAAAGACCGAGACAAGTAGACTAGGAGAAAGGAAGGAGCTTACATAAACAAAAGCCTTCTAACCCTTGGAACTGTAAGTGTCTATGATGCTTTTTTCTTTACCTAATTTAATTCTTGTTCTTTATCCTGGGAATTTATACCGAGTAAGTTATGGGGTCAAGTCTATACGTTTTCACGCTCATTACTCTGAACATTGTTTCATGATTGGTGATGAATTTTAAGAGAAACATGATAATACAATACTGGTATCTTAATTATAGCATCTGTAGGTTTAACGATCCACTCTAATCTTGTGTGGTGTCAAGGCCTTAAATGAATATATTTGGCTTCTTTGTAATTGGAAATTCTGTAACACCACTGACGTTGTGGTTTTGATCTAAAGGTAATTGGAAAGTTGAGTGAAGGGAGGGCATCTCATATTCCATATCGAGATTCCAAACTCACCCAGCTATTGCAATCTTCATTGAGGTGGTAGGGACATGTTTCAGTGAGTTTTAGATACCACCAAGATTTGTCATTTCTAACAGGAAGCCTAAGTTTTCAGTTCTTTAATAACTCGTACTACTTGTTACAAAGGTTTAATTGTTGTAACTTGAATATAAATAGAACAAATAGAACCTAATATGCACTTGGCTTTCTATATTGGCGTACAACTTATACGCACAGTTACTCTTGCATCTAGTAGACTAGTAATATGGACGAAACTCATAATACACTGAAGTTTGCTAACAATGCAAAGCAAATTCATGAAGAGATTCCGAGCTTATGGTAAAAGGTCAGTTGATTTTGATCTATGTTTGTGTGCCTTTTCCTTAAAAGGTCAGTTGATTTTGATATACGCTTATATGCCTTTTCGTCCAATATATCTTATAGATGGATATATTTGTGCTATTATTGGTGTTCTTTCATCCATTTCAAGCTATTCTTGTTTTCAATTGAATAGTTGGAAGAGGGACAAGTCAAGATGAAGTCAAGATTAGAGGAGAAGGAGGAAGCCAAGGTTGCTCTTATGAGTAGAATCCAGAGGCTAATTAAGCTTATACTTGTTTCCACAAAGAATACGATTACTGGTTTGTGTGATGCTCTTAGTCATCACCGGAGCCACTCTGCTGAGGATGATGTGAGTTCAGCTTCCATCTTTGCATCAAAAAAATATCAAGTTATTTTCTTTTGAAGGAAATGATGGATCAATTTCTTCAAACACAGTTCTATGAATAGTTCAATAGTTGTGGGTGGTTAAATCTTAAATATCAATTATGTAGTACTTACCTAGATTTTCCAGTATTCATAAGGAGTGAATGTGAAAGAAGAGTGTATAAATGTAAGTAGATTTTTTGCCTTTGATCGTATCTATGAAAGATATATGGAGTGAATGATTCAAGAATATCATCAACTACACCTAAAAAATAGAGATATTGACTTAGGATTCGTCAATGAATTCAAGGATTTATTATAATAATAAATATGTGATTTATTTATTATGATTTATTAAAATTTATTATAATAATATGTGAGTCATCTTAAAAAAGATCACTTGAAAAACAGATATCGTTAATGAATTCTATAATAATAATAATAAATATGTGATTAATTTATTATAATCTATTAATATTTATAATAATAATAATAATAATAATAATACATTTATTAAATTTTAATAAATTAAAGCAAATTGTAAGCTTTTTTTACTCAAAAATGGTGGAATTTTTCGACGTAAAGAAATGTTTAAAGTGAAAAATATGGACAAAAAAAGCATCTAAAAGCTTACACAAAATTTCTAAAATATTATTTATGTGTTTAAGAAACTGTCGAAAATGTATGTTTTTCACGCATTTATGTATAAATAGATTTTCAACGCTTAGATGTGTAAAAAATTTATGTTTTTTTCGATGTATCTATGTGTCTAAAAAAACCATCGAAAATAGTTTTTGACACTTGTTTTTTTTACATTTTATAAAGCGTCTAAAATTATTTTTAAGACGCAAAAAAACGTTCAAAAACTTCACCTTTTGTGTCATTAAATTCCATATTTTGTTGTAGTAGAATTAAAGTATTTTAAGTAATTTCATGACATTAATCACAAAGTGTAAATAATTAAACGTATCAACAATTAAACACGTGTCAGTTCCATTCTTAATGGTCTAAAGCTTAACGTGATACACAACATTTTCCTTCACATAAAGTTAAAGTACTGCTATCCAAATTGTTAGTTTCGCATCGAAGCATTGTTCATGCTCTGCTCTTTCACCAAAAACTATTGAGAATATTGAAAAAAAAGAGGAAATGGAGAGGACAAGGTAGGGGAAAGCTACATTCTACGAGAAAGATAAGTCTTTATTGAATTTTAGTATTTGTTTAGAATTTTTAAATAAATAAGTTTTTTATTCTTATCGCATAATAAATTGTTAATTTTAATATTTTCATTATATTTATTTAAATAAACTAATATAAATAAATATATTTTGTCTAAATAAAATATGATCAAATTTTATTTTAATTTTTTTGAAAATTTCCAAGACAATACTTTCAATCAACTTTAGATCAAGCTTTGATTTGACAATTACAAATTAAAAAGTTGATTAATAATTTTTTATTTACAAAGGATTTCACTTTTCATGTTCTTTTCAAAATATAATTCTCATTTTGTATAAGATATTAAGATATCATAAATATCTCTCTTTTTTTAACTTTCAATATATTTATTAAGGTCAAATCTATAATCTAAAATTTTCCTTTTCCTTCTATGCTGAGCTTCTCTTCTAAATTCAACATGTTTTGTTATATCTTAAGTTTAATATTTTTAATAAATTTATAAAAATAATCTTTTATTTCATTTTTATATGAGATTTAACACTCATTTCATTTATAAAATGTCACAAATATATTACAAATTATATTATAAGTTAAGGTTGACAAAAGTTTGTTAAGGTTGACAAAAGTTTATCAATGTAAATTTGAAATAGGTTAGGTCTACATTATAAATTTAAAATTGCCTTAAAATTTAAATTTAAGATATCAATTCGAATTATTTTGAACTTAATTCATTAATTTTAAGCTGGTTTGAGTTGGGTCGAAGCGGGATAGTCGAGCCCTTTTGCCTACTTTAATCATTAAATAATTAAGCATTTAAACAATTTTTCAAGAACAAAACACACCAATTATGTACAGGACCTTAGAGGCAAGTTCTACTACTCTTGTAACTTGCATCTCGTCGATGAGCGCGTTGACGTAGACCTAAGCACTCGATTGGAAGAAACCTCTCTGGACTGCGTGCGAACTGAACTAAACTCTCTTTTTTTTGCATACAAAGGAAAAGAAAAGAAAAAGGGAAAAACCCGAATAAAAAACAATTGTATCTCATGCCCTGCCAATACATAGTTCCTTGCTTATCGCGGTATAGAAAAGGAATCATGTCAGTTGGAGGTTCTGTGAGAATTTGCAATCTTGTATGTACGCGCATTGCCAAGGTAGCCAAAATATCAGCACTTTGATTTCCCTCCCTATAGACTTGTTGAAAATTCACGATCCACTCTCGCTCCATCATCATGTTGGGACCTCGCCCTTGTGAGTCACGATCTCGACGTCCTAAGTGACATCTAGACGCACATCCCACAAGGGTGGAGTGCCCTCACCAGGACAATCCTTAAAATGGAACTTCATCTTGATCTCTTTAGAACATTTGTCCCTTGACTTGTGCTTAGAGTCTAAGTCTCTAACTGTTTCTTGATCCTTGATAACCACTTTTTGTTAATAACCATTATTTAATTGAGTTCTACAACTAACTTCAACTAAATAGTTGTCTAACGTACTGGCCTTAACTTCCTCTTGGTATGGTCTGTGGTTGACCTATCGTCTGTGTTCGGCTTATGGTCTGGGTTTCCTATCGTCTGTCTTTTTATCGTCTTCCTTTCTATCGTCTGTCTTTTTATCGTCTGTCTTATGCGCTTCGCCTGCCATTCGCGCTTCGTCTATCTTTCCTTGCGTCTCCCTTTCCTTGAGTTTGTCTTCTGACATCATCACAGACGATTCCTTTCGTCTATGTTTTCCTTGCGTCTGTGTTTCCTTGAGTCTGTCTTCTGACGTCATCACAGACGATTCCTTTCGTCTGTGTTTTCCTTATGTCTGTATTCTGACGTCATCACAAGCGATTCCTTAAGTTTATGTTTTTATTTGTGTCTGTTTTTTGACGTCATCATAGACGATTCCTTGAGTCTGTGTTTTCTTCTTGCAATCTACCTTACTTAATACAACATAACTCTTTTCAACCACCCTC